>JAZGTK010009712.1:0-17015 GCA_036877625.1 Ambastaia sidthimunki | reverse complement strand
GTCGGCTAATGGAAACCATCACGATTTAAAGCAGTTTCTTCTAATGGACAAACAGAGATGGGAAAAGTGCCAGAGGAGATTATGTGTTACTGAGCAGGTTTAAACGGTTACCACTGATAGCTTTCTACTTCATGTGGTCCACTCAGAAATCAGGCTACAGCAATTACTTTGGGTAATGTAATGAGCTGTTGACTCAGGTGAGCTGGTGCTCAAATAAAAGACTCCACACACTCTTCTGCTATTACATTTCTCTCATCTGCTCTGCTGTTGTGTGCTGTCGGTGTGTGTGTGTGTGTGTTGGGGGTGTAATATATATGGACGGGGTAAGGAATGCTACCCCCCCACGCTGTTACCCCTATGTCTCAAATAGCTTCAATGTCAAACTTGGTGGGCTCCAAAAATACTTCGCTGTGCACAATCTCTCTCTCCACTGAATGTCCATCTATAGGTTTGTTCCTTGTAACAGCGCTAATGTAAAACATCACTGCTAATCTGTGTATGCTCTTCCTAACAAAACTACAGTCACCATCATGTCATAGATCAGGGGATATAAACCGGTGGGCCGTGACTTAAAAGTAGGTCACAAAAAAACTCCTACCCTGCTAAATGCAAATAATGAAATGCAGATAACTATTTGGATAACAAAATAAAGCAAGTTAGTCCTTCGCTTTTAAATGGATTGCAATGCGTTTTGCACAGTGGATGTTATGCTTCCAAATTTAAAATGATTCAAATTGTTATTTTTTATTTTTTAATATTACATTGGTATTAATAACATTCCAAAATCTGCATTCAGAGGCAAAAGCGGTTTAGAAACACAGTCCTAGAGAGTTCTGTCGCATGCCATGCGTCTGTCGCTAGCTTTACTCAATACTGCATGTTGTCGCCAGTGACTGAAGATTTGTGATTTGATGACACTGTGTCATATATCAGAGAGAATGTGTTTCTGAAAGCAGACAGTGAGACGGGACCTGCAAACTCACAGACGCCGTGTGTAGTGGTCTAACCAGTCGCTGTTCATTCCACCCGTGTTGAGCTCAGACACGGATTCATTCTGTTTGCGGTCGACGTGCATCCAGCTCTGCAGAGAAAAAGGTGAATCACAAAATGAGATCTGTTGCAGAATTATAGACTTGCATGTTAGCATCAAGATTTGCGTCCTTCTTAAAAATGCATCACACTTACACACCTCTGGGCTGCCGTCATCTTCACGTTAAGCCTCCCAGGCAGCTACAATAAACAGACTGTCTAACTGCAATGAAAACAGCAGCTATTGAGTGCAGCAGTGTGTGTCTGAGACACAATCTTCTCTTTCAGTGGACAGACCACCTGAAGGGCTCAGAGGCACACGGGACCCTTTCCTGTCAGAAATACAAAAACACATGTTAAAATCTCTTTATTATCTCAATGGTTTCTCCCACACAGTAATGATGGTAAATTAAGACTCCAGTTTCTAAGATCAGAGTAATGTGTCTTCATTGGTTTCAGAAAAGATCTCAACAATGTCTCAAACTCAGATTAGCCAAGAGTCTGCAATCAAAACAAAGATGTTACATTTAAAACACAGAAGTTACGTTTGAAAGCATGAATGCAAGATCTTATACACCTGAAGCAAACATCTGAATTACACTGTATACACACACACAGAAATATAAACACATAATGTAAATGCATGTGTTTGTGCTCAACAGTGATAAACAACATCTGACTGCTGCATTATACGCAGAATAACTGAGTCTTTTCAAATAAAAAACTGTGTCCACAGCCAGTGAAATCCAGACATGAGCTAATGCAGCTACACACACTGCAGCTCTGTGTGTGGTGACATGTTACAACCTCGCATTAATAAACATAATAAACAAACATATGAAGTAGCATAAATGCTCAGAAACTGTTTCACGAGGCATAAACATATGAGCTAGAAGTTCTTTCAGGCATTCGGAATAAACTGACGAAGAGTTTTTCCGGACATTTTTGTCCAATAATAACAATAAACGCCCTATAATTCTACAGTTTTTTCTTGTATATTTCTAAATCTGCTAGTTAAACAGGACTTGTAAATATCTATGTATATATAAACTCCTCACAAGAGCTAGTCTTCTGAAGATACTGTGAGTTGTGCTTTACCTGTGCGAGACCTCAGTTCTACAGTGTCAGTGTGGTTGTCAGTGTATTGCTGTTTTTGCAACAGTGTTCTGAGTGCTTTCAGCTTTCAACACATCAACACGGTTGCCAGGCTATTGATGGAGGTTGCTAGGGTGTTACAAGAGGGTTGCTAACTTGCCTTGCTCAGAAAAGGAAATGTTTTGGCCAATACGATCTGCTTTTGTAAATCTTCATATTATGGCTTTCTTTTTGTTTTGCCTGTTTTATTGTCCACCAGGCAAAAAGTCTGATCTCTTGATTTCTCAAAAACAATACATATATACAATCTTTTTGTTGCAGCTTTCCATTTTTTACAATAAAGGTAGTTCAATTTACTTTTAATTTAAATTTAGAAAGCATGAGAATTGTTTAATAATCTCTGTCGGTGCTCCGTTGGCCAGTTCGCAGGTTCTGTGAGTTTGTTTTGTGGGGTGTGAGATCATCGGTGCTCACTGGTCAGCTTTATTTCGGTCACTTTCGTCCCCGTGGAAGAAATCTGAGGCATGTGTATCAGCAGTGTTGTGGGTGTATTTATGAGCATGATGTTCATATGGTATTTTTGGCTCTGCGTGAGGACAGAGAGCGAGCAGCGGGTGTCCATTTCACAGACAGGGCGGGTGTGCTCGGGCGGTTAATTCTATCTATCGGGCTGAACACAATCAAAACGACTGTGAAGGGTCAGTGTCAAGGATACAGAGAGTGAGAGAGAGAGAGAGACGGTGTTTGTGATGAATCTGGCTGCATTGCATCATCACCCCCCAGCCCAGCCAACTGTAACGCCCGGCGACGCGAGCGGGCGGCTATTCTGAGCGCGGCATCTGGACGCCTCACTGTCTCATGACTGCCACTGAAAAGCAGCCGCTGTGTGGATGACCTCATCTTACACAACACTTCACACCAGAACAACACAACACTTCTAACACAGCTCATAACCTGAAAGAGAAGAATTAGGTTAATGTTTAGATTTGCCTTTAAAATACAGATCACACAAAAATTACAATTCTGTACATTTCTGTAAATGATAATAAAAGTATTACATCAAAATAAAAAAATGGGGTTTATTATTTTAATAATAATTTTAATTATTTAAATTAGTATCTGTCAGCGCTATAGGACACACACACACACACACACACACACACACACACACACACACACAGCCTCTGGCTAAACTGTAAATTAAAGAGCTGGCTATAAACAGCCGTCCTTTGAGGCTAACAGCTAATGAAATGAACACGCTGAGCTCCACTCTGTGTGCAGGTTTACCCTGTCTGCTAAAAAAAGCTCTGTCTGTCTGTCTGTCTGTCTGTCTGTCTGTCTGTCTGTCTGTCTGTGGGAATTATGATGCTGATTATGATGCAGTTCTCTGGAGTCCTCGATTCTGATTGGTCGATCAGCATTCTGCAGTCAAATACTCCTGATTGGTCTGTATAATGAATAAACATAAACAGTAAATGTAAACCATGACAAACTGGTGTTGTATAACCTTGATAATGTTCAAGGTAAAAACGTGGTACACATCCTGTTTAAATGTAAAGACAATTAGTAAGTGGACACATGTAACAAGATATCATATCAAATAATAATAATGATAAAGTGTAATTATGTTTATTTGCAGTGTGTGTGAACTGTCGTTTCTTCTCAAAGGACTCCAGCAGTGAGAGAGGGTCTTCAGAAGAGTCTCCCAGATCCCACTATATATAGAGCAATTAGAGGTGTTTGTCTGTGATGGGTGTGATGTTCCTCACGGCAGACCACTCGCCCACGAGACGGTCATTAGCAGGACTGCCTCCAGCTGCAGGACGGCCTCCTCACCTGCAAGACACGACGCAGATTTTAGTAGCATTTTACAACCATCAACAGTGAATTTTAGCAGCTTAGTTTCAGTCGCCTGCGTGGGCCTGGACTGCGATGTAATCCCTATTAATTTGTATCCAAATGCCTGTTTTACTGCTATAATAAATGTGTCCCCCGCTAATGCAGGCGAATTAATTTACTCAGCGCTGAAGGTGGTTTCACACCCCGTTACGGTATTACTTAACAGAGAAATCCATCTCTTCCCCCCCGCCCACAATCATCTCTGTTGCCGCAGGACATCACATAAGACGCGTTCTCACCCAATTTGTTTGCCTTTCTGCTTAATTGACTGCGCTTGATTGCTTCTGCTAAATTACACTGAGAAAGTGTGACGGAACCGTCCGTATGCTCAGATTGCACCGTGGTTTTATCGCTCTGTTTATTTAAAGACGTGTATTTATTTAATTCCCCCAGGATTACAAAAACCTCTCAATTCCCCTGCGTCCCGTAAGGCTCGGCAGTTTTTTGATGGTTCCATTGTGCGTCGTTTCCTGGGTGCCGCAGACAGAAGCGTGTGGCGGGGCCCTGCGGTTCCTCACGTCTAAAACGAACGACAGCGGCGCATCCAGAGCCCTCGAGCTGCAGGGCTGGCTGTCAAAACCGGCTGGTCGTTTGGGATTACTCCAGATTGGAGCTCATTAGCGTCCCGTGGAGAATCGAGCGCTAAATGGTATCAAGTAGCTATTTTAGACGAGGTAATCTTGAGAATGCGACACATTGTGCTGCTTGAATTATTTCGGAGAGATTTGGCTTAAGGAGGGAGTGTGTGGGGGGGAAATAAATATACAACTTGGGAAGTCTGCAGTGAGAAATTAGAGAGTTTAAATGCAATTTAATTTGAAATCACAGAATAAAACGACGCAACAGTGGAGAGATTCATGCTGTTGCCACCGTCTGTGTTTAAACGGATGGATAAATGATGGGACGACACTTACATTAAGGTGCGTCTCCCTTTCATTGGACCCCAGCCAGCTGTAACCATGACGATGGGTGCTTTCCTCAGCAGAGCCATGACCCTGAAACACGAGTGCTGCTAAAAGTCTAATTACACGAGCTGCGTGAAGAGTACACACAGTAAACACAAGCATTCTCACTGCAAGAGAAAGAGGAAATCCAGCACTGATCCCACCATCAACTCATCACAATATCCTTTAACTTGATGAGATGCCAAGCGGCCTCATGTAGAGTTTAACAAGTTCCTCAAATAAACTGCTGAAGCGAACAGGACGGCAGGTCAGAAACTCATATTGTGTTGTGAAGCAGTGACTCTCAGCCAGTTTGTTTCAGGACTCGATGACACAACATCAAATGTTTGTATCGCAAAACATTCAAATGTATTAATTTTATTATTATGTTTTTTTTATTCTAATAGTTAGTTATATTTGAACACATTTTTGTGTTAAAATATAAAACTTTAAAAAACAACAGAATAAAACTTTAAAATATAAATGTAACATTTCTTGGGTCATGACACACCGGTTAAGAACCACTGCTATAAACGCTGTTACCCAGCAAGACTATTTTGGTTAACCAGCCTCTTTAGCAAGACCATAATGGGTTAAGCTGCTTGTTTAATAGGCAGGCGCTGTCGGTTTGCCAGTGGCATCAGAAAAAACCCACAGTTGTATTAAAGCACAGCCCAATGTCATTTCCTTTGATCTGATACATTCAGTGCCCTGACTTCCCTTCAGTTTGGTTCCCCCAGCAGTGGATAGACTCCGTAACAGCTCTAGTTTCAGCCTTAGGTCTCCAGGTTTCTTATCAGGTAACTTACCTGCTGAATATCACCTAGTGGAGAGGAGTTTCAGAATTTCACCTAAAACACTGTAACGTAAAGTCGTGTGCTAATGCAAAATGCACAAACTGTAATGAGTGACCCTGTGGGGGAACCGTTCATTAGCTGAGATGGATAATTAGCACTAATTAAGACCGTTTCCCTGCGCATGTTTGTGATGTCAGCCAGTGCATCAGTTGTGCCAATTTGTAGAGGTTTTGGGTTAATTATTTCAGAAAGTGAATCAGATAGTTTTGAGTCTTTTATCTCATTAAGCTTGTGAAGGACAGCGGCCGCAGAGGAAGGTAACCTCACCGTGACGCCCAGCGCCGGCCGGCAGATCCGGAATCTAATATGGAGATGCAGAAATTACAGACAGAGCACGAGATGAATTATTCAGTCAAGACTGCCAGTTTGCTGATTAATTAATCATCAACACATCTCTGCCGGGGTTTATCTGAGAGAGAGACAAATGGACTGTGTGTGTTTCCCTGAGTCTCTTTGTAGCGCTGGCTACAACTTTCAATCAACTAGAGACTTCTCAGTCATAAACAAGACCTGAGTGAGTGAAGATGTTGACTTTTAGCGTCACATTTAGCGTTAAAATGAGACCTCTGAAAAGATCTCACATGACAGCCTCAACACACCTGTAGAAAACAGCTAATTTCATTTGTTGAATTAGTAAACGAATCTTTCATTTCACATCTGTTCTGTTCTGTTAAATGGCTTTGTGTCTAACAACACAGTTCAACTTTGTTAAATTATGTTAGAAAACAGCATTGTTCAATAAACACACTGAACATTAATTACATCATACAATTTTTTCATCAGTTTATATAGTATTTAAGCTGTTTATTATATTTTAAAGTTTTGTAGCAACCTAACCCTGTGCATTAAAGCAAGAATTTCTGTTACTATTCCTTACATGGTATAAACGATAAAGCAGTTAAAAATAAATGATAGATTTGAATCAAAGGAGAGCAGATTTTAAAAACAGAATTTCAGAGACATGAGCCACTAAACAACTGTGGACAGTTTATCAAACGCACAGCAATGTTTTAAACCACTCTGTTTACACTAGTAACCGCTTGACAACCCCCTACAAACCACCCACCATGGACTCACGTTATGTTGGCAACCATAACTAACATTTATTCTAGTTTAAAAAGTGAAAAAACTGATCACAGGTGTGCATATATCAGGTATCAGGTAAGAGCTAAAATGATACATTTTGTAGAGTGTTTTATCACATACTAAAAGTATTTGCCACCACAACTAACAGAGCTTCACTACAAATTTCTACCCCTGACCTCTGACCAGAGCTCGACCGAACCAATTCAGTACAGATTCATATCAAATTTGTGTTGTTGCATTGGTGCTGGTCAAACAGTGAATCACAGTTAAGCTTTTCCTGTGCTAATCAAAGCTCAGGAGCTGAAATAAAGCTCACGTTACAGCAAGGGGCTGCTGGGGAAGAAAACGGCAGGAGTCATTCAGTCACTGTGATGGGGGAGAAGCTCTGAATCACAGCTGCTTTCTGCAGTGCGTTGCAGACCCCCAACTCCCCCCCAAAAACTGACACACTGAGACCCTCTCTGCAAGACGACGAGAGGTCAGCCAGCAGATGAAGGTGGGGGGCTTTGAGAAACTGCAGGGAGAAAGAATAAAAAAAAAGAGGCAAAAGAAAAAGCTGTATTGATGTTTCCACCCCTAAATCCCAAACCATGTTGAGTCATAAGAGCGGCAAGAGACCAAGAGCCACAAGTCAAACCTGAGTGTGTGTGCGGGGGGTTCAACAAATTCATGTCCATGTGTTCTGAACCAGCGGTTTACAACTGGTGGGTCGAAATCTGTTCCAATGGGGCTTTGAAGGAAAAAAACAAAAATCAGGCTTCATGTAAATAAAAAATATAAATTAATAAAACATTTTCTTTTGCTTTTTGTCTTTATTCGTTCCTCACAAAACGTATCTGTGGTGTGACAGACGCATTTTTTAAAGTGCAAATGTTCCATGCGGTCTCCGCATTAATATGTGCATAAAAACCTGCATGAATAATAATTATAAAAGAATTAGCAACAATTAAAGGCTGTTTGAAACAGTTTCTGATGGAGCACAGCATCTCACCACAGAATGTTTCTTCTTCCCAACACACTCAGAGAGAAAGACTGATGTCAAAGGCTGCACATCCAGTCAAAGTCTTCTGTGTTTTGATGATCACTTGGTACAAGCTAAAACAGTAGTCAGTAGTCAGCATGCACAGGTTATGTGACGTGCCCCACCCTCTAAAACTATGAACTGAACTATACAATGTAAAATAAAAACACGGCCCAGGTTACATTAAATACCGGTTTACTCACAATGAGGACAAACATGGTTTTGTGTGTTAAACACGGTTTTATTTGGCTGCTGAGCTCATGAACCAGGTGTTCAGGTTTGGCTGGTTACTTTTGGCAGTTAAGCCCCTGCTGGTATTTTACCGAACTCATCTGCCATAATTACACAATTATACAAGCTAACAGAATCTTTCTCCGCTGACAGCCATTGAGAACAGCCATGAATTCTGATGGGGAAAAAAAAAAGCTAAAAATTAATTGCACATATTTCATGATATTACAGTAAACGTTTCAGCGGCGTTGTTGAACGTTCAGGATAGTGTGTGTGTTCTTGTGGTGCGGTCAGTGGCAAGGACAAACGTCAGCTTCATTTTCCACTGACTTCATTTTAATTATCTGCATGATCATTTTGACTCAGGTGGTTATAAAAAAAAAACTGAGCGTGCAGGAGAAAAGATGATAACATAGAGGTTACATCCATGTGCTGATGTTGACATGATGTTTCTCTGCTGGTGTGACAGGCCTCACATTAAACTGTAGACATTTCAAACATATTTAAAACCAATTATTACCTCCTTTAACACATTAAGATGTTAGTAAGAGTTTAGAACTGTTGACTTCCCACGTCATGTTCATTACAGACACCAGATGCAAAACCGGTTGGGTGATCAGTTACCTGCTGATTAATCAGTGACGCATTTTAAATGCACGTTTAATGCAAACGTTCTGCGCATCATCGACCACGTCTTCAGTTAAATTTATCATCATTACAATTACTGAGGACTCAAGTATGTCACAATCAACCAATTACGTCTCCCTCCCGGCCAACAATTCTGCAGTGCAGATAAGACACATGGGACGTCTTTACAACTCATCCAAAACCATTAGAGATAATAGAAGTGCTGAGTGAATCCAAACAGCCTGACACAGGCCCATCACACTTGCTTTTCAGCCAGCCGAGCTCAGACAAAGAGAAGTTTGAGACAACCTGGGCTAATGCTGGGGAAAATATAGAAAAATTCCACAGCATTCCCAAGCACAAGAGATCCATCCCCCCCTTCCTCATTCTCTAAAGAAAAAAAACAGAAACTTTTCTCCCTTTTCAACCAGCTTGCTTTTGGATGAGCTCTTCTTAAAAAGATACCAAAATCTTTGTTTATTCCCATTGTTCAGAGGTGGGGGGATGGATTTTCCCTCCCTGCGCTGATTTCCATCAGCTCTGCCCAGCTATTTAAGTGTGTATTGTGAAGGCTGACCTATGAAAAATTCAGGGGACAGACAGAGACCCAAGCCAGTGTCTCTCCACCGTTGGGCTCCTCAGGGAACACTGGGCTGTGGGAGACACTGCTATTTGCACACCAATTGCTGAATCCCATTCTTGAAGCCAAGCAGGGCTTAGATACCCCTTCTCCTAGCCTGCTCTCTCTCTCTCTCTCCTTCTCTCTCTCTCGTTCTCCAGCAGTGGTGTTCCTCTGTGAGGCGAGTTGAATAGAAAACCTGCTTTGGGACAGAATGAATGCACAGACTTGTCAGAGCTCTCAAAGGCCTGCAATTTTAGAACCACTTGTGTTGCATATTAACATGTATGTGAGGACTAAACCATGCGGTTGCGCTCGGGCAAACACATGCACTGGAAAACGGCGATGCTGTAGTCAACTTAAACAAACGTGAGAATATCTCAGGTTTGAAGAGGTGGAGGGTCAGCCGCTCGCTTTACATTGCAAAGGCGTTTGCAACATGGCTACAAAATGGCTGCAAATCAAATGAGATCTTTAATAAAAATACACCACCAGAAGTTTGAACACACTTGACTGCAAAAAAATTGTTAAGACAAACATTTGAATTGGATAGTTCATGGTTAAATGCATGAAAACAATTTAAAATAATTTATAGTTATTTCTAAAGCTGACATTAAAAACATTTTGGAATGAACAGATAGTTCATAGTTCAAGTTGGAGCAGATAGTGAAACAGCCAAATGCAAGTTCCTAGAATTCATCAGAACTGTTTAAAAGCTCATTTAAAGAATATAAGAGAATTAAGCGTCTTTTCCTTCTTTCTTTTGTGTTTATAATGATTTTACTGTTAAATGTTGAAAATAGTAACAGTAAAGACAGTTGAAGAGTTGGAGTGTACATATCTTTGACTGGTTGTATAAATACATCAGACGGCTGTAGTAATTAAAATACAGCCTTCACCTTCCAATTAAAACAAACTCTGGGGCTTTCTAAAAATATTAACATGTAATTAAAGCATTTCACAAACATCTGCTTCTATTATTCACTAAACTGAAGTATATTATTACTCAACCTCGTCTGCAAAGCTTTCTCGTGTTGTTCGCTGGGAAAAGCTGTAGAAATTAAATCTAGTTTTTATGATGAAATATTATAATGACAAGTAAAAGATTAGAAGTGCTCGCACAGTGATAATCAACAATAGTAAAAGCAGAGGCTGCAGTCGTCTCCAAATGGGAAAACTGTCTCACTGTAGCTGCAGTAAATTGGAAAAACAAGAGCAAGAATTCCTGGCGCCAGCCAAAGAAAACGCACCTTGAGCCGAGCAGCACTAGGACATTTTTCAGACTGCGTTTCCTGTTAAAGATTCCGTCTGTTAGACGGTGCGTCACTCCTGGGAATCAGAATTAACGCTGTATCGACTCCTTCATTTGAAGTGTTGAGCTTGCATTGTTAAAATATTCAGAATGATTGTGTATGACGTACAAAACAACTGTAACAATTAACATCTGCAATAAATGCTGAAAAACGATATTAAACGTTAGTTCATGTTAGCTGATGCATTAACTGAAGTTAACAAATACAACCTTATTGTCTATACAACACCTACATCTATACATGATTGTGTACAATTAAAATAAAATGTCATGGAAACAGTGCATTTTTGGGCCTATGCAGTTCATGGTAATATTAATACATTTGCACTTTGATCTGACTTTGATTTTTGTACAATAAGCAAATCTGGTACTGTATGATGTCTAATGTAATGAGATGCACTTTAATATCTGTGTGTCTGAATGTTGTGTGCATCATGTTTTCTTCTGATGATATAGAGATTCCATGTGTTCCTCCATCAATAAGACATCATTTGCATGAAGATGAGTGATGCAAACATGATCAGTTAGAATCTCAGGAGAGCTCATCACCCAATCCAGCAGTCTGGAGGTCTGTCCAAACCACTGGAGATCTGTAAGCCAGCATTTCACAAACAGCTTCCTCATGTGACTTCAGTTTAACCCGCTCCTCTCTCTGTCTCTCTCTCTCTCTCTCTCTCTCAGGAAACTATTTTCCCACTGTTTAAGATTAGTTCAGGGTAAACATAAAGACTGCATTTCTCAGGCTATATCTCAAACCCTGTGCCCCCAATCATACAAAAATGAATACAATCATAAAGGAACTGCTTTTAAAAGCGTTCCTTTCACCATTTAAGACTAAACTTCAGGCAGCAGGTCTCTGGTTTAGAGTTTGTGCTAATTTAAGTTTCTCTTGGGAGGAACGCCACATTTTATATGAAAATATTGAATGAGATCACAGCATCTCTGCGCAGGAACACGCTGGGTTCAGCAGCTCTCAGAGTCAAGAAAAGTCTTGAAAAGTACAAAGCAATTTACAACATATTTATTGTTAATAACTGATTCATAATATACAGGTTATTTACAAAAACTCTGCGGGCACAAATAACTTCACTTTAAGCTATTGTGTATGTCACAATAATGAGAGTAAAATGAAGAAAAGAGGTAGAACAAGAAAATGGAGAGGTGTCGAAGACCAAAAAAATTGGCTAAAGACCTTTTACTCCCCAGAAGAAAACCTATTTTTTTAAAAGGAAAGTCTTTTGTCGGGAACCATTGTCCTGGCTTGAATAGCCTGCCAGTTCCAGCTAAACATATTCACCATCAGTTGGTTTAAAGGCAGAGGGAAGCTCGGGTCTCAATGGGGGCTTGGTAAGGAGGGAAAACCCAGGCAAAGAGAGTTTCGACTTGAAACAATGGCATTCCGATGCTGGCCAGGCAGGGTCACAAAAGGATGTTCTCAGGGCGAATATCAAATTTCCAAAAACAGTAGGGAGAGGAGAGAACCCCCACTGGCCTTTAAAAGTCAAAAGGTTGACCCACCACAGACAGAGAGACTGGTGCTGAAGACCTCAGAAAGAGAAGCTTTATAATGCTGCTCCCATGTGAAGGAATTCTGTCTTACTGGACAACTGCTCGCTGTCTCAGAGATGTTTTTAAAAAACAGAACTAAATGGCAATAACATAACCAAAACTGTTTCTGACATTTGTAACAGACGGATGTATCAAACAGTGATGATGTTTGTGGGGGGGCATTTATCCGTCAACAGGAGATTTCTGAAATGTTCAGAAACAAATAAAGTAGCTTTGCTGAACAAACAGAGATAATAAATATTTATAGAGAGAACAGCACTCTCTTAATAACTAATCTAACCCTCACTTGGAAGTCAAGTAAAAGAAAAAATGAGGTAATCCAAACAAAAACAGAACAACGGATTTAGAAGATAAAAATACACTAAAAGCTAAAAGCAACTGAGCCTCGCTGTCCAAGATTCCAGTCTGGTGTGTATTTCCTGTATCCCATTGTCTCTCCTCTCCTGTGAATCTAGAGATTTTGTTGGCCCAAAGATTCGTTTTGCGGACACCCGGACAGCATTGTGGCCTCTGTAGTGGTAGTCAAAAAAATGGATATCCAATTACTGCTGGAAAACACCAACCGCTGTCCTTACAGTTTGAGAAAGCAGCCAGCAGGGCCCTAAAGCGGTTCGAGCTGTTCTGGATGAGTTTGGGTCGCATCTGGAAGCAAGAGAAACAGTGGGGAGCCCTCCAACCCCCCGGTACTGAGAATCAGGGAACAGCGGGTGGCTTCCCTCGGGGTCCCTCCCCCATCCACACACACCGAGAGCTGCAGCACCTGTGGAGAGCACACAGAGATGCGACGCATGTCAGTCATTCTGTCGCTGCAGAAACGCTGCGGACAGAAAATAGCAACGGGAGACGCAACTGTGTGACGGTTTGACAAGGCAGATGGTGCGACGCCTGCGTCTGATTTCGTGAAAATCATGTAAGTCAGTGCAATAATAACAGCACACAGCAGTGACCGCCCTGATTCTGAAAGTGTTTTTCCCGTTTATATTCCCCATACGGATTTCAAAATAATTTTTCAAACGTAACATTACAAACTGATTTAAATATGGAAAAATTCAGAACAACAAGACAAAAGGTGCTAGAATGTGTTCCTAAATTATGGCTTAACGACATATAAACAAACATATAAATAGCTTGAGAGTGTAAATCGGCTTGATTACATCACGAGTGTGCAGCCTCTGCTAAGTTTTGTAGGCACAAATTCTGTTTCCATGGTAACAGCAACTTCTCTGATTGGTGAAGCTTTACTTCAGAATTATGGGTATTGTAATCTTCAGGAATTCAGCTATTAAACACTACATTTTTAAATGAAGTTTACACATTAAACTCATTGCAGGTCTGTCTAGTAAGGTTTGTATGTTATTAGTAAGACCTCAGGAACTACTGTTGAGCTCTGTACAGCAGGAGAAAGACAATTAAATGGCTTTTCCTGTGATGGCTGACAGATTTTTTTTTACCTTTTTAAATGATATGTTAAAGAGCCCCTTCTGGCCGTCTGAAGGTGCTTCTATCCATGTCCTGTGGGAGATAAGAGACAAACAAATTAAGATCGGATCACAACTATGATGTCTGAGTAAATAAATACACTACATCTCAAAGCAGAAACATCACAGTGATTTAAAGTGATAGTTCACCACATACAAACATTTTGCCATCATTCAATCACCTTACGTTATTTCCTGCATTGAACAGAATAAAGAGCAGCCGTTGAAACACTATCAAATAGCACATCAAACCTGATAGTAAGCTTTAGTAATGGTTAGTAAAGAAGACTCATGGACTGCTCTTCTAGTGTTTCTGCTATCATTGTGAAGGTTTAAAACTTTAGTCCCCATTCAAAAAAATAAATAAAATCATCATAAAAACATCTTTTGCAGAAAGTCACAAAAATTTGGAACTCGAGGATGAAATTTTATGTTGCACCGTTTCTTTAAACGCTCATCTTGCAAATCAACCACCAGTGTGGACTTCATTACTCAAACGCTGGGATTGTGTCCATATCATTGTTAAGTGTCTATATTCCACTAAACAGCAGCCAACAAAACTGCAGGGGACACAGTGGGCGCCTCCACACACAAGAGTGTGGAAATAGTCTGGTGCTAACGTTCTCTTTTACCTAAACTAGTCCCTCCAGAATCTGTTTTTATATGCTGTTATATGGTTTAAATTTCCATTGACAAATTAGAATGAAATTATTCTAAAATATTCTAAAGAGAGTGTGGGACCCAAGCCAAGGGATATGAAAGAGCTTTTCACAGTTTTCGAAGGGCCAGAGGACTGAAGGAGTTTCACATCAGAGCCTTGGGGCCGTCTCCCCTCCCCACCCCCTCCACTACTGTGGACAGGGATCGCCTTCATGAGCACTGGGCCTAGAACTGGAGAGGGGAAGGGCTGGAAATCGGGCCAGCTGTGGGGCCCAGTCTGGCTGGCTGACTGCTGTCGGGATGGCTGACTGCTCTGTCTGGCTTCTAGACATGTTCTCTTGGCCAGCGCAACACATGCACTAAAGCGTACGCATGGAAAAGCAACACCCTTCTGCTTCATATGCCATTCACAGGCAAACTCTCAGTTTTGCCTGGTCACAAATGAGAGAGAAAATGTTGGTTTATGTTTCAGTGGGTGGGGTTGTTAAGAAGAAACATTATTGATCTTAGAAACACGTATGACAACATCAACACAAGAGATGACATGGAAAATTTACATCTTGGCTCCAAGCTTGAGGGATGGTTCTGCAACTTTAAAAACAGCAATAAACTCCTACGGTGCTTTTTAAACACAAAAACACTCTGGTTCTTAATCAGTCAACATCTTTAAGAAATTGAGCCCAAAATTTATATATTCATCACACGCATGTTGCCTGCAAAAAAAGAACAGATAACCTCACCTTTGATTTTTACAGATAAACGAAAGCAATTCAGGGTGGAACGACACAAATAATGGGAGAAAATAATGACACAATTTTCAAATTTGGGTGAACGTTTCGTTAACGTTTAGCATAGAAAGATGATGAATACTTCAAAGCGGTTGGTCTTGCTGTCTTTGACAAAATGCAAAAGCGGAATTCAATACATGCCAAGACAAGCAAGACAAGATCATGTTTTTTCCCTTTCCACCCTGACATTCTTCATGGAAAAATGCTGTGAATCACGGACATGGGAAAACAGTCCAATTAATTCTGCTCTGCAAACAAACACTCCTGTGAAAAGCGGATGTGCACATGTACACTTACATATTCATATCCATCACATAAGCCAAAATCCAATAAAAAAATGTTAGCAAATGGTGACAATGACTAACAGATTAAGAATGAGTAAAGGTTTAATGCGCATCTGCATTAATGTCACGTACAGTTTAGTGTATACGGTCCAGTGAAAGATTCTAGATTAGACATTTGTCCTAGTTTTTTCAATTCATATTCAAAAGGATTTGCGAGTTTACACTGCGGATGTCTCTTTAAAGAGCCACTGAGATATCTAACTTTGTTGACAAACAGGGAAAACAATCAAAGATTTGAAATATATTTGTGTAATATGCATGTTACACTGAGTTTGGAGTGACACTGTTTGCTGATTTTTTTCCACATAGATATCAAGCCCTATTTTCTCTTCACATCAATGTCCCTTTCTCACAAAATGCATCTCTTTACCTGTGTGTTCTAAGCCTGCTTCTGCCTTGTTTTGAGTGTGTTTTCCCATGAGACCACTGCATCTTCTCCTTTGTTTTCTGTCTGTCCTGGTCTTTTAGTGTTTATTCTCAGAGCCACAAAGCTGTCAGAATATCCGAAAGCCCCCGTTTGAAAAATTGCATCTGACAACCTTCTCTATTTATTAGGCAAAACGGTAAAAAACACACTCAGAGTTGGAGCTATAGCTACGACTGATGTGCAGCCTCGCTGGCAAACTGACTGTCTTCTGATAAATGTGCTTCAATGTGCTCTACATCTGACTGTTGCATTTAATCATACACTAAAATTATTGTAGTTTATAAAAGTACAAATATTGCACAGTTCAATCAAACCCTCAAAAAAAAAAGAATGCAAAACTATTAATGTAAGATATATAAATACACAGTAAGAAAAAACAATAGATAACTAAATAAAACCACAAGTCCTAGACATTACTGTGATCAAAAATCACAAAACATAATGTGCACAGACAAAACACATTTTAAAATGATAAGGAACTCAATACCTGAGGCAGAAGATGGAAATAAAGATAAATGCATGCACAGATTTGTGGTTTCTGTGAATTTCACAGATTTAGGGTGATATGAGCTTCATAAGAAAATAATTCAATCCTCACTTTCCTATCGCGACAATGAAATATGTCTTTCTGAGACGACACACGTGACGGCAGAAATGACAGAAAACTGTGAGCTAAAGGCGCTTCAGTCAAACTTAACCAAAACTAACCGCTTAACTAACCGCTTAACTAACCGCTTAACTAACCGCCTTTAACCTCCCAAATAACGCAGTAACAGCGGCGATGCTCTTCACTGATACATCACCGCTGAACCTTTCCTGTAAATCATATAAACCATATAAAAACCTGAGCTAAAACTTTCATGTTATCAGAAACAGATTATTCAATTACATATTTTACCACGAGTTATTGTTTAATACGGCGCGTATTCGTGTAAAACGAATTCCTGATCTTTTGATTTCAGTGTATTTGTATTTAAATGTCGGATTTTCACATTTTAAACGAGTAATGAAAATTAAATAGTAAGTTTA
>JAZGTK010009711.1:0-17016 GCA_036877625.1 Ambastaia sidthimunki | reverse complement strand
TTTTTTTTTGTCACTTTTAAACATTTTTGTAGATAAATCTCAGAGCTCCTTCACCAGTTTTATTGTAAGTCTGATCACTTACTCTCAAAAAGTAAAAGCCCTTTACAATTCTCTTTGAATACACTGTTATACTTAGAAATCTGTTGCATTAGGGAAGCTGAAAGCATCTTAAATGCTGTTTCATGTCGTCTTCATCGGTGAGACAAGCACGCAAACATAGCCAAGCGCGGTAAAGGTCATTCATCTGTAGCGTGACCTCTGCGTCACACGATCCATGAAATGTCTGATCTGCTCACACCGGTCCTGTGATCTCAGACACTGGGCCTCTCACACTCTTTATATTCCGCGCACAGAGGCAACCAGAGATGTTTGAAGTGTATCGGCAGGCCGGGCATGGGGTGCGATTAGTATTCACCATAACATATAACTCCCCCAAAACCCCCGTGATTCACACTTTCATCTGACACAATCAATCGCTGCTGAGCCGTGGGAGAGATCTCGTTATTTTCTACCCCGATGCTCGACTCAGGCTCTGTGGGTGAATATCACGGAACCTGATGAATGATTTTACTGCATGACTAACACACACACGGCTGATTCAGTCGATGGGTGTGAGGTATCTACGGTTGCACACAATTAACACTCATTAAAGACAGTGATGGGGTTGGGAAATGTTTTTAAATGTTAACACATTTTAGCCGTGTGATTCTTAACAGCCTAGAAGAAAATGTTATTTCTTAGATGTTGTTCTTTTATAGTTCAGGAGATCTGATGGAGATCTCAGCTGTTTCGTTTGAGTATCAATAATTTCTCAGATGTTTCTCCTAAAATGGCTGAAGAAGAAACAAATGAGGAAATTGTTAAAATACATTAAAGAATATGGAGGTGTAATATTAATGTAGATTGTAGCTAAAATCATCTGGATTTGGGTAAATTTGATGAGTAGGGTTTGAGTTCATATTGAAACTTTCAGTAATCTTAAGTTTTGATTGCAGACTGGTCAAAAACAAAGATCTCGTGTGTTTTTTCTTTTCTGAGGTATTCAACATATTTGATGTCTTAATAATATTATGATCTGAATTTTGAAGTTTATTTGTAGTTGAAATACTGTTGTCTGTTCACACTTCAACACCAGGAAATCCAGTTCTGCTCCTGGGCTCTGGTCCAAACCCTTGTTAGCATCATAATCATGTTCTGGAAATAAAGCTGAAACAGCAGGCCGCTTATTAAAATATCTCATTTTGGCCTAAATCTAGGGCAGCGTCACTTATATGCAATCAATAGTGTGCTGACAATATGTTGTGTACACATGACTGTATTTTATTCAGTACTGTAAAGTACTGATAGTAAATAGTTTAGTCTAATTCATATCTGATCATTTGATCAAATATTTATCCATGCTATTAATGTTCTGTTTTTGCTATCATCATTATATTATCAAAATGTTAGTATAGCAACACGTCAACATAAAACTAAAAATCAGCCAAGCCTGTGAATGCTTCATATCAGTCACTTATAAGATCCACTATGTTAAAATGGATCTGTCTACAACAGCTCACTAGAGTTTGGAGTTTTTCAGAGTTTTGTTTTATAACCCTTTAAAAGTTCAGATAAAGATACAGCAGTAGATAACAGTCTGGTACCTGGATGTCATGAATGATGGCTTTGAACTGAGAGCAGCGCTGCATCCAGCTGTTGACCAGCTCCATAGCACTGTCAAAGTTCTTCACATATTCTCCATACATCTTCAGGAATGGAGCCAGCTTCTGCAGGATGTCCCCGATGCGAGGGTTCGAGTCCCTGAGGGAAGAGGAGCAAGTTGTGTTTCGGTTTTTGTCAGTACCTCCACCAAACCTTTACAGAATTCTGAAATCTTGGAAAACTCAACGAGGAATGCTCTCCCTCACCATTCCTCCATGCGCTTCTCCAGCGCAGGAAGCAGGAACTGCTGGTGGAAGCAGTAGATGGAGCAGATGTTGGAGAAGATGCCCATGACCACCTCACAGGGGAAGGAGTTGCGTGTTCGGGCCTCTTCCATCAGCTGAGCGCAGAACACCTGGTCCAGAAGATGCAGTCTGGACACATAAGCCTTCTCAGTGTGCAGGAGCTCATTGGCGATATTAAACACCCTCTGCTGGACCGACAGCTGGAAACAGAGAAAATACTTGCTGAAAAATGGCAGTTTAAACACCGGAAACATTGTGTTTATAATGTGTTGCATCTCATTTGTTTATTATTAGGTGATGATACTCACTGGTTCTTTGACAACCCCAGCTAACAATTTTATGTTGTAAGAATGTTTCCTGAATGTTTCTATTATGTAACAAAAATGTTAAAAATGTTATTTTGAAAGTTCTAGGAACGTTCAAAAGGTCCATTTTTAAGACATTATTTTTTAGTAACATTATTGCTTAGTTTTAAGAACGGTTTTCAAACATTATTAAACCTTGTAAGATGATTTTGTTTGGAAGTTTTTAAAACATTCCACAAACTTAACAATAACATTTTTGATATATGATACATGACATTAGTGTGAATCAACCACTAACTCAAAACGTCTCAACCAGGTACTCACCTCAGTTGAGTCTTGTCTTTCAGCTTTAGGAATGGGCTGTAGGACCATGGGGTTCATTTCACTTTCATCTCCGCTGCCCTCTTCCATATCACTGTCTCCCTCTGAGTCTCTGCTTCCATCCACCCCACGGGCTCCCTCATCTCCCGTCCCCTCTGCATAACTGCAAGAGAGGCCGGGCCCCGGGCTGCAAGGGTAGATCTCTCTCTCATGACCAACCCGATCTTCATCCCCAACAAAGCACAACTCCTCGCTGTGTGAGGGTGAACTGATGCTGTCAATGCCGCTATCCCTATTGGCCAGCTTACCGTCCATCTGGGACGGTGGGAGGGACAAGTGGTCTGAGGGGATTTCTGATTGGTTGGCAGTCAGGTCCCTTGTTTCCATGGTGTCCAGGAGTTTGTCAGAGGCCCCGTAGCCTGATTCCATAGAAAGACGTTTTTCTGAGCAGGATGCTCCGAGGTCACTGTCGTCTTCCTCGGTTTCATCCACCTCTTCCTCTTTTTCCTCTTTCTCTACCTCTGCCTCGGCGAGGGGCGCCTCCAGCGGAGCATCAAGGGACGTGCAGGGCAGGATGAAGTCCAAGGGTGGGGGGCTTAACGCCCCAGCAGCTGCCTGCGGTTCAGGGACTCGTGGGGTACACATCACCCCCCCAGTGATATCTGGAACCACTATTATCTGCTCCCTTCAATTTGAGGCAAACAAAATCCACATTTTGTTTTAGATAAGCTAGCACTTCTAAATAATACATTGTTTGTTTCTCAAAACATATAAAACATTGTGAACTGACTGCAAAAAACATCATTCCTAATCAGTATTTTCTTGTTTTACAGTAAAAATATCTAAACATCCTCTAAACAAAATAAATGTACTTGCGAAACACGTTTTTATAAGATATACTTTCAGAGAATATGTTTAGAATTTTTGTTTTTTAACCCATTTGCAAATAACGTTTATCCGCTTGTTTTGAAGATAATTTGTCTTAATTTGATGTAAGATTAGAAAACAAATTTATATCTTGTGTAATCGCCCTTTCCAAATACATTTAGCTTGTTAGTTTGTTTGAAGGATGTTTAGGTTTAATTTACAGAACAAAAACGAGACAAATACAGATTAAGATGAGCAGAGGACTAATATAACAATCTGTTTACCTGTGATCAACAAACAGACGGCTGTATCATTACCAACAATATCAAATCAGATCGTAGCTATAAATAATACAAATCCACTGTCATCTAAAACACCATTTCCAGTGTCGATCCCCAGCCGCTTATTTCTCTCTCACCTCTCAAACTTCTCGATAAGCGAGAGGACACAAGTGGGGGAGGAGCTTCCCTCTGCTCTTGGTAAGGTGGCGCGTGATTGGCGGGGGTCGGCGGGGAGTGGGCGGGAGGGTGCCGGGGGGAGGGGCTTGTCAGGGGGGCGGGGTCGTCGAGCGCTCTGCTGTTGTAGATGAGGTGGTTTCGGGGGCACTGAGTGAGACAAAATCAATACAGAAATCGATACAGTGAGAGTGATGTATGTTCACATGACTGCACCACAGAGAGACATGGACATTAAACTAGAACAACTGGGTACAATAACAACTTGTTTTACTAGATTATTCTAATCATTCAGAATCACATAAAATACAGGAAAGAAATATTATCTCTATTAGATAAAAAAAGACAGTTTCTTTCACAATTATTTTCAACTGTTTTTAAAAAAGCTGTTTTTAAAAACTCCCAGCTACTATTTACAATAGAAGCATATTTTAAAGCAACTAAATACCATAGCTTTCATGTGAACAGTAAACCAAAAAGCTATTAGTCACCTAATCTCATTTTCCGCATATTTAAACTCATGAAACGAAACTTCATTGGTTCAAATATGCATTCAGATATACAGAACATACCTTGAGGCTTTGGCCCAGGTAAAGGTGGGCGTGTCTTAGTGGGTGGAGGAGGGGCTTCTTGAGGCCCATTCTCACTGGTGCCATTGCAGTGCTGTGATTCCAGGGGTCCGGGGTCAGAGCAGAGTCGCTGTGGGGTCTCGTGGGCTCCGAGGCAGGGGCCTGGCTCAAAAGACAGACTCTTGGTTAGAAAAAATGGACTGACAATGGGCTGACAGAAAGAGAGAGTGAAGGATCGTTTTGATTTAAATAATCAAAAAAAAAAAGGTATTTGATGTTAAAAATTTGATTGGGATTTCGCTGTAGATTCAGTCAGTATACGTCACTCTCTCTTTCATAGTCAGAGATCTGCAATGAAACTACACATTATATTGAGTCCAATGTATAATTTAAGGTCTAAAATAAACACTTTCCAAGTGCAAATTGTAGGTGAAAAATTGACTGAGTAAGAAAGTAAAAGTAGCTTTATTAGGGACTGCCACATACATGGTTTAAATCAAATTGTAAAACTGATTATCAGAGTTTTGCTGATGTATATGAAATGAGAGATTCATATCAAAGGCAAACAAATCTTATACTTAAAAAAACATCTGTTGCAAGTCTCACATGATTTACTGTATTATAGCTTATTTACAATAAAGATAAACATGAGTGTATAAACATAAGTGTATGTATTTTTAGGTTAAAGCTGCAATCCACTTTGGTCTCTCTACTGCCACCTCTGTTTGAAACATAAAACTGCAGGTTAATTTACATACTTTTTATCATGTATTTTGAACTCAAATGAAGTCAAACCATTATGCAAAAAGGCTCATTGTTAGTTTCATGATCACCTCAGACAGCAAACTCTTTAAAAATCAACAAGAGGGAAGAAAACAAGACAGTCAAATTCAATTCAGTTTAATTTAATGGGGCCGGTTGGGCGTTATGGCTCATAGCTCAGCTGCCTGTAAGACCAGAGAGTGTAAATGTACAACAAGATTTCATATAAATCACTGCTGGGTCAACAAACTGTGTGTCTGGAGTCAGTGATCAGTCGAAATGCTCTGCATTAATCTCGGGTTTAAATTACAAATTGAGCTGTGCTGACAATCTGAAATTGACTTCAGACTGTATTAAGGACTGCTGGGTAAATGCGGGAAGCAGTTGAGCGCTTTGGCCCGTGCTGGGCTCTTGTGTGTTAAGTAGGTCAGTGTGTTAAAGTGCCAGTGTCTACCGCATATTTTTTTTTCCTGTTTAGCTCAATCAATCCAACACACTGCGGCTTGATGCCACGGCTCTAATGACATAATTCCAAAACAGAGACAAAAAACTCAGAGATAGCTGTAAATATGACTTAAAAATAGAAGATTCGGCTAACAGGGAACATTTGCAGAATGTTGGCTAACATTCTCTAAAAGTTTTCTGAAAGTTATCAAAAAAGTTCTTGCAGTAACATAGTAGAATGTTTTTCTAACGTTATATATTGCATTAAAAATGTATTCTTAAGTATTTAGCGGAATGTTTTAAAAAATATATAAAAGTTATACAGTTACAAAAAATGTTTGAATAACATTAATACAATGTCTAAAAACTAAACATTTTGAACGTTTCTAAAACTTTCAACAATTTTGTTGCTTACTGGAAACATAAGGAAAACATTCTTACAACCTAAAATTGTTACCTAAGGGCTTTGATATGTAAATAAGCAACTGTTTGTTTGTTTTTAAAGTAGCATGGACAGGTCAGATGGTGGGCAGACAAACTGTCTAGATGATGTTGCCATTTTAAAAAGTCTTGCTATCTTATACAGAAAGCTAATTGGTCCCATATGGCGACACTCATACCAGCTTGTGCAGACAGCACGATGAAATGACTTCCACATGCTCTCCCGAAATGACTTAAAGGTGAAGAAAAGCTGGCGAGGAAGAACCCAAAGTTATCCTGGCCACAGATTTGGATTTGTCTGTTGTTTTTTCCCATGTGCTCTGTACAGAACGGGAATGTTTGCTTTGACCTACAGTACAAGCTCACTGTAAACCAAAGACTGTATTAATTAAAAATACAGGCCTATATAATCCAAAGCATGTCAGTTTGGACTGGAGAGCAGGATTTTCTTGCCAGTTTTATTGCTTGATAGGTGAAAGTCTCAAGCTTTGGTTTGAGGTAATAATCGTGTAGCATAAGCGATTTCAAAATGCTTGTTGCAATCATTTATCTTAAATATGAGCTACGGTAATACTGATAAAACAAGTACACTGGGTTTTTACAATAAACTCCAAATATAAACAGAATCTTGCATTTCTAAAAGATCTAACTAGTTTTTTACATGCTTTTGAAGACAGACTATTTTCCATATTGGACAAATAGCAGACAGGGGAAAAAAACTTTCCATTTTTTTTACAAGCCCCAAACGCAACGTCAATTGGGGCAACACAGTTTCAACAGGAAAATCCCTCCTCTCTCTCTCATTCTCTCTCTCTCTCTCGCTTTTCCCCAAAACAACTACAAGCTTGCATCGTGATGAAGGCAACATTTGTGTGTTTAAACTACAGTTTGAAGGTCAGCTGAAATAGTCTGTTACAGACATATTCCTCATGCAGATGTCCTCAGAGGAGGTTCTTAAATTTTCATGCCCCATTTCTCCTAAAGTCACAGAGTGCAGGCTGAAGGCTTTTGGGGTCATAAAGATAAAACAGCGACTGACAAGCTGCTGGAATATAACTCCTCTATACGACTCTTCTATTGAGAAGACTAATCCAGGAAGTGCTTTGGCTGCAGTTTAATAAAGTAATAGTGCACCATAAAATGACAACTCTCTGATTTTTGAGTGCACTATTCCTTTAAATAACAAGCTCCTGTCTAGCTTACAATTTTACATTGTAAGAATGTTTCCCTAACATTTCCATTAAGTAATAAAAACATTAAAAATGTTATTTTTTTACATTCTAGGAACGTTCAAAACGTTTTTAAGATGTGTGTTAACATTGTCACTTGGTTGGAACTTTATTCAAACTTTTGTAATATTTTTAAAACGTTCCACCAACAACTTAAGAATAACATTGTTGATCTATAAGATAAAGCATTAAAAATGTTCTACTAACATTACTGCAGGAATGTTTTTGATAACTCTGAGAGAACGTTAGCCAATGTTCTTAGAACGTTCCCTGCTAGCTGGATGTGACAGAGGTCTGTAAGCATATTCTAAATTACCCATAATTCAACAGCACATCTGCTCCACCAGCTTTCCTGACAAAAGGACTTAAAAGACATTCAGGGCCAGATTTACTATTGACTGTAGTTATTTGCATTTCAATAACAAGACCCGTGCGTTCAGTCAACAAATTGACTGGAATGATTTCCAATCATAAATCAAAGTCTGCAATATGTTAATCAGCAATCAGCTAACAATTTTAGGTTGTAAGAATGTTTCCCTAACATTTTCATTAAGTAACATAAACATTAATAAAAATGCCGTTTTAGGAACTTTCAAAATATCCAGCTTTTAGATGTTGTATTAACATTTTTATTTGGTTATAAGAATGTTAATTTTTGTTGAAATTCTGTGTTTATAAAACATTCCACTAACAACATAAAAATAGTGTTTTGATAAATGATGTATAACGTTAAAAGGTTTTACTAACATTACTACAAGAACATTTTATGATAACTTTAAAATAACTTTGAGAACCTTTTAAGAACGTTCCCTGTTAGCTGGGGATCCCCAGTCAGTCAACTCCAGATCAATATGCCATTTGAGGTTTTGCTGATTCATCGATTTTACCGATTTGACTTTTCATGAATATTTCATGAACTTGCCGATGTAAAATAAGAACCAGCTCATAACATACACAGCTAACACACAGCAAATAAAAATGATATCAGCAAACACAAGAGGGCTGTGGCAATGGAAAAACACTCCACTGAAAACCAACATCTCTTCTCTGATAATATCTGTTCCTCTGTGAGGAGGGATGTGTTGAAAACAATTTAACTATTTATATCTCCATCAGGAGCGTGTGCATTCAACACACTGCCACAGCCTCAGAGAAGACACGCTTTCATCCGAACACAGAGAAGACTCAGGTGGAGATGACTCTGCATAACAATGAAGCCTGTGAAGTAGAAAGACCAGTTCTTACTACAGCACCAAAGAAGCTCTCCAAAAATCTGCAGAGAAGCATTTCTGGAATTTCAGATGCTGCCACAACCTGCAGTTAAAGCAGGAGGCACTAAAATACTCTGTTAGATGACCTGCTGAAGATGGTCAATAATGAAGACCAGAGGTCTTCAACGGGGTCCACAGACCTGCAGAGTTTAGCTAATTAAACACACCTGAAGCAGCTACTTAAGGACTTTCTGACTGCTTGAAACATCCAGGCAGGTGTGTTGGAGTAAGCTGGAGCTAAACTCTGCTGGTCTGTGGAACACCAGGAACACGCGTTGGAGAGCCCTGATGTAGACTATACCAGTGGAGATCCTGCATCATAGCTTCTCCTGCATCAGCAGAAGACCCCTGCACCCACCATCTGCTTTAGATGAGCCAATATATCTAACACACTGCATGAAGATGGCCTTTAAAAACTATGATAGAAGTGCCTTCCCAGCAAACAATTCTGGAATGCAAGAAAGTTTGCTTAACCTTTCCTTAACGTTTCCTTAACGTTTCCTTAACGTTTCCTTAACGTTTCCTTAACGTTTCCTTAACATTTCCGTTAAGATACAACATTATTGTGAACGTTATAAGAACTGCCCAGTTTTTTTAAACATTGCATTAACATTATTGCTTGGTTATAGGATCGGTATTCAAGCAATTTTTAATTCTGTAACATTTTCAAAACGTTCCACTAACAACTTCTAAATATTCTACTAATGAGACTACTAACAAGACAAGCAAGACCATTTTTGATAACTTTAAATAAAGTTTTACTGAACGTTAGCCAACGTTCTGAGGGGGTAACACAAATTTACATGCACAAATTTAGATGCTTTTAGAAGGATGCAGTTGAATGTTACTCACTCATTCTCAAACGCACCAGTGAAGTGTAGCTGCTTAATGAAATGGATAGTGTAGCTTTTCACACAGTCATAAGATGACGAACAGCAGCCATTGTTTTGATGTATCATCTTGAGTTTAAAATAGCTGATTGTCAGCTCATCAGGCATGATGAGTTTGATGAAAGCAACATAGCAACACAGATACACAAACACACACCTACAGATCACATTATCTAATAGGGTATGCCATGTCTATACAACATCAAGTAACATTCAAAAATCACGTATACTGTAAATACAGGGCTTGAGAATGGCAGTATTAGCTCCCTGTAGACTCTGCACACACACACACACACACAAACACACACAGGTTTACTTCACTATCTAAATAAGGACATTCCGTAGACCTTTGTTGTTTTTTTACATATCTATTTATAAACAATATAACCCAACCCTTACCCACACTGTAGCTCTAACAGAAAACTTTCTGCATTTTTGCAATTTTTATTTACTAGCAATATTTTGATAGTGGTTTTACAAATGAGGACATTTTCAAAAGGAGGTTTGGGTCAGATTTGTTAAATTTTGCTGACTTTGGGTACAAATTTGTCTCCAATATATGGTTAAGTAAACCCCTAATACACACACACACACACACACACAAACACACATGCATCCACATGTCAGCTGCATTGCATTTCTCCCTGCATCCCTGTGCAGCAGGCAGTGATGCACCAGTTTGCAAAATGTAGGTGAAGCACCAGAGCCACAGACAACCGACCAATTAAAATGTGCATGCGGACACGATTTATCATGTGCATGACACAGAATATATATTACAGCAGCATGCCATTAATTTCAAGCTACTGCATGTAAGAGCCTGTCAACCCCTCCTTAAAAATAAAAAAAATGTAGATACAAGGCATCCAATTTTCACCCTTCATCAAAATACAAACATGCATGCTTAAAATAATCTTCTGCTACTGCAAATCATTAATAAAACGAAGGCAGTAAATGCACGTTTCCCCTTTACATACTGACACACTGAACTATTGAACATGCATGTGTAAAATCTAGCCAGCATGATGTATTTCATAATGAAACCGCATTAAACGTGCATAACACATAATACAGAGCATCACACTTCACTCTATAGTACCAATCAGTTTACAAATCACCAATTGCCTCTTAATATGTCGAAACAGACAGAAATTGGGTTAAAAACGGTTCTTACCCCGGAGCACACTGGTTTTATCCATGTACATCGCGCAGCAAAATACAAAACCGGTCATGAAAATACAGAACGGGAGACACAATCACCCCCAATCGCTGCAAGGACGAAATAAATATCACGCTAAAACTATTAACGCAAAATAAAACGCGGTCCCGGTTTCTCCTGCACTGGCACAAGGTCTAGGACGCGGGGAGTATCTGCGCTCTCCACGCGCACAAGCGCATCTCCAGCGACGCAAAACCAACGCGCTTTAACGCACGAAAATCACGCTCCGCAGGCGCAAACTAAACCAAAGCGAATATACTGGAGGTTTTACAGCGGTGACCCATGATGGCACCGAAAATGCGGGTTTAATAAGGAAATAAAATCCACCCATGCGCCCCCACCCCTCTCTGACTGCCCTGATACCACAGACAGCAGCAGGAATCGCATGCGATACGACTCTGGTCCTCCCCCCAGCATCACCTCTACCATCCTCATCTCTGTTTCCTTGACAACAGTTTAGAGAGATTTAGTTTGGATTGTGTGTATGTTGTGATAGGGCTAATATTGTCTTTCAAAACACAAATGCTATGTTTATTGTGGTATTTGCGGTATTTTCTGTATATTTTTGCATTTTGTATCCCTACCAAAAATATCATAGTGTCAGTGTGATGGGACCAAACATTTACATGGTACCCGAGCCAAAAACGTGATCATTTTGTAGCATTTGTAACATTTGATCGTTTGTATTTTATCTCTGTTTTTTCTTTATTTTCTAAATTAGTCATATTGTGCCATTTATAAACAAAATGCTGTACAATACAAAGATTATGAGATTGTAATACCATGCACCCTACAATTGTGCCATATTTTATGTATGATAACCATATTATATTTACATGATATTCCAATGTACTACTGTCACAACACAACAGCATAAGGAAACTATGGTGTCATTATGGGATGTCCAATAATAACTATAATATGATCGTGATTGAGAAAACATAAATTTGCAAAACCACACTGCAGTACTGCAATTTTACTTAACTCAAAAATAAAAGATTGATTTGAAAAACACGTTCCTCAAATTAGATGATATAATAGTGCTGATACACTTGCATTTAAAGGCATTTTGACAGATCTGGAGCCTGTGACTCATGATGTAACCTTCTCATAGTTAAACCTCAGCCGTGATGCTCTATAATCAGGTTCAATTATAAATAGACATCAAGAAAACATCAGAAAGCTCACAGAAATGTCTCACACGTGTAACCTTATTTATCATCATTTACAACTACACAGAGAAAACCACTGGTAGGAAAATGTAGCGTGTACCTTTAACAGAGGCTATGTGAAAAGAAACCCCGCCTTTAAGTTAAAAGAGCCAATCAGATTATGGCAAAAGTCATCACCTGTTTCACCTGTTTTTTTTTACTGCCATTGTTAGACCAGCTGGACCAGCTACAGAAAAGTGATATAGAAAACAAAGCGAAAGTGACATGTTTTGTCAGATATCGTAACCCATACCCGAAACATAACCTCTGCATTTAACCCCTCACTGGTGATGTGTGAACACACACTGTAAGTCATAAACACACACACACAATGCCTTGCTCAAGTTGCTACCTCCCAGCACTGGAATCGAACCAGCAACCTTCTGATTACAAGCCTGACCAGTACATGGATAGGCCACAACTGCCCCCAACAACAAGACTGAGTAATAAAGTTTTTAAGGAGATGAAATTGAGGGTTTGTGATATCATCAGAATATCCAGTGAGGTGAATAAACACAATGACTCGCTGCTTATCCACTGCTTGGAATAAACAACTGCAAAATCATCCAGATGGATTTCAAGCCGGATTAATGGTGCGTTCAGGACATGAAGCACCAACGAAAACACAATAATGAATTCAGACTGAATATTAAAGTGTGTCATCACCAGGCTCCAGTATGAACGCTGGAAACACACCAAATGCCCAGAAAATTTGGCTTTGGCCAGTTATTAAAAAGTGACTTGCCCGTGAACGATTATGAGGGTACGCAAACATTTTTTGTTGTTTTCTACTGTGTGTTAAAAACAACTTTAGCCTCTCCAATAAAAACAAACATTGCAATGTTGTCACATCAAATATGTGACATATATCACATCATATATGTATATCAAGACATTGGTCATCTTCTGTGAGGGTGAAATGAGTTAAACTACACATGTGAGGTCACACTGTTTAGCAGTTTTAGTGTATCTCTCTCTTTCTTTAATTTTCCTCACCCCCGCTGGGTCCGCAGTATTGCTGCCCTCTCAGGCCCTGGCGCAGGTTGTAGGCTTTAAATGGAGAGATTTACCCCCCTCATTTCCCTAGAAAGAAGACCATCTGCCTGCTGTCACCAGGCCTGTTATTGGGACTTCCACTGTGAGTGCATGCGCACAGACAGCAGCTTTAATGCCAGAGGCCACTGAGTCACACACGCATGCGCTCCTGCGCTTAAACACAGGCAGCAGACAGCACTTATATAAATGTATATAACTATAGTTTATATACAGTGCCCTCCATAAGTGTTAGGACAGTAAAGAAAAAAATGCTCTGTTTGCTGTGGAGACAAGAAATCTTTATAATGTAAAGATGAATATACAAGCTTCATATACATAGAATTCCCAGGTGCATTATTTTTTTAACTTTAATCACTAGCAATAAGATGAACAATAGTAATAATAGTAAATAGCATAATAAGTAAGACTCAGTATGTATCGTTCCAGTATTAAATTATTTAATGACTTCCAGAGAAAACAGCCTCTTGTGTTTATCTCAAGGCCACAACAGCAGCCCCTCTGAATGAATATAACGGAGGTGTAGAACAGTTCACTAGTCTTTTGTTAGCGACAGGATGGGTGAACTAACAGTTAATAGGGTTGACCTTCCCTCCCTGCATTCATAGCATTTTTATGAGCCCCCTGACAAATACACATAATACCTTTGAGTAATTAACAACACACTCCACACGAGGCTTGTGCAGAATAAATTTCAAGTGCTCCACTAAAAGAGGTTTCATTTAATATGGCTACAAATAATAAGGCTCCTTGCACAGAATTGAATCTTTGTAGCTGGTAAACCTGAGCTGTCCCATAGTAAAAAAAAATCACAGATGAGAACTCAATTATTTCTCCTAGACAGCACTGAGATTAAATGAAGAGCAAGTGGAGATTTTGCTGAAGTTTCCTCAGATATTTCTCCTGAGAGAAAGACCCAGAAATCACACAAATGTCTCTATTAGTTTCAAAAATGATCTCAACAATGTCTCAAACTGAGCTCAGATTTGCCAAGTCTGCAGTCAAGTCAACGTTACTGAAGATTTCAATATGAACTCAAACGTTACTCATCAAATTTACCCCAAACCAGAATATTTTAGCTACAATCTCCATAATCTTTAATGTAATTTTAACCATTTTTTTATTTCTCCTAAGCAATTTTAGGAGAAACATCAGACACCAAGTTAATACATGAAACACAACAAAGATCTCCATCAAATCTCTTTCTTTTATGAAAGAGCAACATCTAAGTGAAAAACTTTCCTTTGGGGTGTTCAAAATAGCAAAACAATCACACTACAATATTTTTGCAGCATGCAGTGTGCATACTGTGTCCAGGATGTGCATGCACAGACTACACACTACATATGCTAGTACACAACCAGAACACAGTGCACATTTCATACACTTATTAATTATACAGTGTGTTCTGCACAGCATACATTAATGTCAACAAAAAACAACATCCATAACATATTACATTTCAGTACTCTGTCAGACTGCAAACAGAACATTCAATGGAGAGAAATGACATTGTCTTCCGGGAACGGATTAGATAATGAAAAATGAGCGTTACTTATCAGAAAAAAAGACAAGTGGTTGGAGGAGAGAGGCTGAAAAATAAGTGAGACTGATCATATCAGCAAAAAAGGGATTAATTCATAGGCGTTATTTTGAAAGAACATGTATTTTTTTAATTGAAATAACCTACACAAATTAATCATGCGAAACAGATCAGGATCATGTATTAAGAAAGCAAACCAGGTCAAGTTTGACAGTAAAATATGCCAGTATTTTATTTCTAACACAGCTCTGCAGTTTTGCACAGTTGTGTTCAGAAAATGGATGGACAACCAGGAATCATCACAGAGTTTATCTCATGTTGATGTACAGGAAATATATCAGTGGATTAGAGCTGGCAGTTGTGTAGTGTTTGTAATAGACTGGTGTGAGTGAGGCACGGCCGGTTGAGGCCTTGAGAGTCTCAGCTGTTTGCTGGCTGACATGTTGAACTCAATCCCTGGGGGCTGGATTTGTTACGCCCCCTTCACCAGATGTCCAACAACACTCTCAGCTAGAGGAGGCTGGCTGTCAGCTGACTTGTGAGAAAATTCTTAAAAACATGATTAATAATATCCGGTCTTTCTGAAAACAAGCCTCATCTGACTTACACGTGACTTTAAATGCCATTAGCATGAAAAAACGTTTTGTGCATCCAAAAAAAGGACTCTGAGCCATTTTTGTTATATAAAGGAAAACAAAGACAAATATTACAATATAAAACATTTATCTAAATACTAAATTTAGAATAATGTTAGAAGACAAATGTTAGCATTGTGTTAGCAGTGTAAGGGTTGTGGGTTTGATTTCAAAGCCCAAATGTAAATACTGAATGAACTGCATTTAGTGTACAATGTATTTGTGTCAAATGCATAAATGTACACTAAATAAACATAACAATAACACAATAAGATATAAGTACAATAAGACCAATAATGTACATCTAGGTAAACAGATATATTTTCATTGAATGTTGACCAAACGTAAGCACTGTGTTTAAGTGAAACATTTTTAGTCATTTTTACTCGAATCCAAATGTTTTTTTTAAACAAGCATCAGATAACGAAAATTACTCTCAACACCTTTATACTCCAGATCTTGCAAAGCTGAGCTACTCAAAGATTCTCTTTCTGAGAGAACAGCAGCTTACAGATCTTCAAGAAAGACCTTCACAGTGCACAAAGGGTAAAAGATTTATGATTTCATTGATTTTTATTGCGAGTAGCTTAACTTTTCTCTAGCAAAAATAATCCATCTTGCTTTGCTCACAGCATTCTTCGGTTTCAATTCTGAGACCATATATATATATATATATATATATATATATATATATACACACACACACATACATACATAGACATACATATAGATATATATAGATATATATAGATTCCCAGACTGGAATGCGACTGCTTTGTTCAGCGCAGAGAGGGCTGGAATGTGGCTTCAGTGATCTTTGACTCTGGTATTTCAGAGACTTAAATGGCTCCTTTATTACAAGTCTTCAAGTCACTGAGGTCTCAATGTATTAAACATTAGTGAAGGACTGATATTTTTGACCGGTTTAAAATGAGCAGCATTGCTCAATAACTAGTCAAATAATAAAAGTACAAAGAACCTTAGTATATAAATAAACTATTTGTTTTCTATGTTTGTGCATTTTAAGCAGACATTGTGTAAAATAAGTGTTGTGAGGGAAGGAGTTAAAAACTTAAAGGTTTTGCTGACTTCAACCTTAAGGAAAAGCAATTTCAGAAGAAAAAAAAATATTCACTGATCAATCACGCACAATAAAACTGGGAATGTGTATAAAGGAGGAGGAAGGGACATTTGTGGCCCAATGGTTAGATAGATTTGGACTTATAACTCAGAGGCTATGGGTTTGATTCTCAATGCAGGAAACAACTGGGGTGCCCTTGAGCAACCCCCATTTGCAACCCCCAGTTGCTGCCCGGGCGTCGCAGTGAATGGCTGCCCACTATTCCGGGTGTGTGTGTTCACTAACTGGGATGAGTTAAATGCAGAGGACAAATTCCAAGTTTGGGTTACCATACTTGGCCTGCCTGTCACTTCACTAAATAGGGCAAATGTCTACTTTAAACATCTGGCATCAGACAGGGTTAACGTGGTCAGTATGATTCATCTGTCCACCGTATCATATGGTTTCATCATTTATACACCTCAACACACATGTGGATTTGGAGTCCACCCATGGCTGTTAAAATGCATAAAAGGTTTCAAATTTAGGAAAATCTTTGGAATGTTGCACAGGATCCCTCATCTCTGTAGGACTGGAAGGAAAAGCATTTAAATCTTTTCTTATTATAAGTTTTCTTTAGTTGAGACAGAGACTCATCTGACACTCATGAGCTGTCTAATCAGCTTGTGATTTTCAGCCCGTCTCTGTATTTATAAAGTCTCCCTGTTGACTTGAGCAGATTAAAGTGTGCAGGATTTGAGTGAGTGGTTTAAAGCTCTCTCTGGCCTCTTGAGC
>JAZGTK010009710.1:0-17017 GCA_036877625.1 Ambastaia sidthimunki | reverse complement strand
TATAATATAATATAATATAATATAATATAATATAATATAATATAATATAATATAATATAATATAATATAATATAATATAATATAATATAATATAATATAATAAACCATAATGTGTTAACTAAGTGATGCACTGCTGAATCATTTCTGTGTCTGATTATGTCCTTTTCTCATCTGTGAGTTTGTAGCAGTAACTCACAATATCTCAGTTTTCAGCACTGTCACTTTGGCGCATTGGAATTGCTTTCCTAAGTCACCTGTACATCTGAACAGCTGCCTCAACTGTAAAAACTTGTTTATTTGAGGGCTGCACTCAGCTGGATTGCTTTCCTTCTTTTAGTATCCTGAGTCCTATTTCACCAAGCATATAAAGAAAAAATTCTTTTGTGACTTGTATTTACTGTTTTTGTGTGATGTCCTGGATGCTACTTTATTGGGTAATAAATGAACTTCTGCTACACTGGGACTCTGTCTCCGGATCTGAAATAAACATTGAACACAAATCACATATAGGGATGTTATATAGGGAATTATATCATCTTGATTAATTTAGGGATATAAAGAGCTTCACATATTCTGCATTTAAGTTTTGCTACATAACTGTATTATTCCTCATTAAAGTCTACCTACAGGGGCTAATGTTCTCACAAAGTTATTAAAAATATTCTTGCAGTAACATTAGTAGAACGTCATATATCATATATTAAAACGTTATTCTTCAATTGTTAGTGGAATGTTTTAAAAACGTTCTTATAACAAAACAGTAGAATTAATACAAAAAACTGGATTTTAAATGTGCCTAGAATTTTAAAAATAATGTTTTTATTACTTAATGGAAAAATTGTTAGCTGGGTAGTCATTCCCTCACAATGACATGTTCTTGGAACACTCATCTAACATGCCTGTTCCAATAACATTTATGCTTGTTTGTGCATCTATGTATGTCTACGACTGTTGGCATGAATATATATCCCCTCATCGGCTGACTCTACATGTGGGAGAGCAGCTATGCATCTGTCTGTCTGTGTATTCAGTCTCATAAATGACACGATGAGGAACCTTTCTCTAATGATGGCACTTTGGCGCGAGTCCCGGGCTCATATGGATGAAGTGCACTCCTTCATTCATCCCCTCATGCTTTCTGGGCCTGTATACTTCAGGTCCTTTTGATTTGTGACTCAATTAGCTTGCTTCTGTTCTCAGCCATGTTCAGAGATGAATGATGGCGCTAACATGCTACATGCCCCACCCCTCCCTGACAGCGTCTAAAAAATGTGCAGTGACTGTGTTATTTGTAATTATGAGATACCACCTAAAATAAAATGGAGGGACAGCAGATATATAGCATAGAGGTTGTTTTAGGATCTGACATTTTGTGAGAGAAATTTAGCATTGGTGAGGTTTTTCAGCAGCACATTAGCTTGTCCTTCAGCAAGGTTTTCTGTATACGAGTCCTTTCAACTTCACAAAAGTCTAATTAAGACTCCTCAGCAGACCAAATGAGCAACACCATTAAGGAGAGTGATCATTTGCCTTCAGTATCACTTCTGGCAGGTGTTTTATTGCTCAGGCTTAGACAGGTACGCTGGGCTAGCATCCATGACATTGATGCGACATTCACGCTGATACAATAGCGCATCTCCACGGCCTTTAGCCCATCACTACTGCTGTTGTGGTTATACTTAGGGTTAAGGCTTTGTTAAGATTTGAAGGCACTATTTGCACTATTTGTGTGACTGATGTAAATAGTCATTTAAATTAAAGTCCTTAAAAGCTGCACAATTTTAAGGATTTTTACATTTTTATAAATTCAAATAGACCAAAACATCCCATATCTTTACTTTGAAGGAAAGATCAAGGAATATCTAGAGAGAAGAATTAAAGACATGTGGGTGAAGCTCTTTTGACTTGGGCCAGTATGGAGCCATCCAGAACACACTAGAAACCACAACCTGATGTTGGTTTCTACCCACAGCACTTAAGCATCAAATAGATGACAATGGCATTTGCAAACAAAAAGCCTTTATATTCTACAAGCAAATTTACTGCTGACTTATACAATCCTACAGGCCTATGCTTCGAAAAAAGATACTGCTAAAAATGAAAATGTATATTTAGGTAACTTAGGTATTCTCACTTGTCACCTGGAGACCAATGACACATTTACATGGTTCCAGGCTAAGTTTTGACAGGTTGAGCTGCTGACTCGAGCTCTGAGGCTTTGAAGTCTGGTAAACAAAGCCTGTTAGCAACAGTGTGTACATGTGTGTGTATGACTACACTGCTTTACACTGTGTCTGTTCATCTGTGTTTCAGTGGGGAGGGGGTAGCAGGTGGGGGGGGGATTTAACCTTACAGATGACAGTCAGAACAATGAGATGATGCGATTTCATCACACACTTGTTGTGATGTCGCTGGTTGTAAAGGCTCATGAATATTAATTAGGCAGAGGCCTGGTAACATTACTGAACCATCCATTCACTTAACCTTGAATGGATACCTTAAAATAAAAAGCCTCTGCAATAGCTAGAATGCTGGATCATCAGGTTTTGCACAAATATATCCATCACAGCTCAAGTGCATGTTGTCTAAGAAATACTCTGAAATGATTAAATTTCAAATTTTAAACTTTTCATGCAAATGTATAAAATAAGCTAACAATAAAGTTTAATAATAAAAAATAAAGATACAATAACATTTTACACACACACACACACACACACACACACACACACACACACACACACACACAGACTTGACCTGCACTATTTCCCACTATTACCATAAAACCCATTCCTTTAATATCCTCAGCCTCTAGTTGATACAGAGACTTTTTTCACATTCAGACAGAGAGCTGAAGCTAAATGCAGCAGCCAACAGCAAGAGGCAAGTTTGGCACAGTGAGCTGCTAACAAAAAATACCTGAAAAAATTAATTAAGCAGCTGGTTCCCCTATAGGGCCTCACAGGACCGAAATCCATATTTGACTAGCAGCATTTTCAGTGTATGAGTGATGGTCAGCAGACTTTTTAAAGAAAGGACATGAACATGTTAGATTGCGGCGACTAAATTACCCAAAACTCTTGTTAAAGGATGTGTGGGGCACATAATGAGAGGAGGTGGAGGAAAGATAAATGACCCACAAGAGATAATTGCAGCGCTTCCTCTGTCTCAAACACGCAGCAACTTCTGCATTCATTTGGCATTATGAGCAAGATTGAAGAAAACACTATTAATATAATGAATCAGAGTCAATGAGGAGGAGAGGAATGCAGATAGAAGGAGAAGTGAAGGAAAAAAGGGAGGGGAAGGAGAACAAAACTTACTTATAAAAAGTAAGAAATATCTACACTTTTACTGTCATATAATCATTTCCCAGATGCATCATTTGCTGTTAAAATCAGATAGGAGAGTGTTTTTATTTCATGCTGGCCCAAAAAACATTTACTGCTTAAATTTCATTTGTCTGAATTTTGTGTTGTCAGAAATAAGTGCACCTGAGAAATATTATTAATAATCATTTAAAATATGTTCGCTTGTCTAATAGAGCATAATAAATGATTGGATTGCAAATATGACATTCTGCAAAACGAACAACATTTAAGCTTTAGAGCTCCTGAATGATTCAATAAAAGCTTTGCCAGATATGTTTTAGTACTGAATTAATCTGTTTGTTGATTGTTGTAATGCATAAATTCATGTGAATTGGATTTCAATTTATTTTTCAGTCCATTCCACGCTTAGAGCTGATTAACTCATTTTACTAACACAAAAAGAGCACCCATGACCTTTTTTCAAAGTTATAGGCTTTATTTAACTGCCAAAATGTCAAGCATGTTTCTCTACATAAATAACAATCACAAGAATTAACGTACATGGCTACATGGGGCTGATGAAATCTCGGGATGTGACATCACAATGTACTTGGTCATCTGTGGAACAAAGATAGTGCGTGTTTTTTGTCATGAAAATAAATTAGGGTAACAAATCAAACCATTTAAAGAAGATTCAGGGTAGCTATGGCATTTGGGCGTAAACCAATCAGTTATTTACAAAAGAAAAACGTCCTAAAAATCGAAACAGTCATGGTGATTCAGGAGTGGGAGAAATAGAATCCAATGGAAAGCTTGAATGACTGTTTAATATGCATTTTAACAAAATATACAAAATCTATCAACTAAAACATAAAAATATGTCCAATTACTAAATCAGACCATAATAATAACTGAACTAATTTGTGGGGAAAAGCTTAATCCATGCAGCCTCCTGGCTGGCGTGTCAATGTAAATGCATAGACTCTGTTCATTGAGGATATAATTCAACATTGTGAGCACACATTTGTGCTTCCTACTGACACTAAAATTCCTTTTTAGTGCTCTTTTAGCATTGTGACTCTTATTGAAAAGTCTTAAATAAATGTTCCCCAGCTATATAAGCCTGTCAATGCATAAATTATGTCTAACATCACACCACGCAACACACCGGTTACTGAAGCAGACTCTTGTGGCATTGAAAATGCCAGCTGAAACAACTAAAACTTGTAATCTTTACGTGCCCTTGAATTTTCCAACAACTTTAAAATCTCTCTTACTAAGATTAAATATGGTTATAATTGTATGTTGTTTTTATGGTAGAATAGACATCTTTTACTAACCACTGTTAGTGTTTTTGTTAAAGTTGTTATTAAACATTTTTATTGGGTCACAATAAATTTCCATTGTCATTGTTCTTACACCCAAACTTTCAAAAAGATTTACAACTGTCAAACACAATTACTGACATCTCAATCTCCACAGTGTGTGACAGGTTCTCAGCATGATGCTGTTATAATAAACCGGATATGCCTCAAGGTCCATTGGAGTTATAAACAGGTGAAATTTAAGTCTAGCAATTTCGATCTGGATTTCACTCTACATGTGGAAAAGCCAGAGAGGGATTAATCCGCAGGCTCAGGGGAAATAATTACTTTTCTTTTTTAGTGAGTATTCCTTCAAGGCACTGGAAAAAGTGGGCCAAATGCGTTCTGTGTGAGTATTTTAAGTGTTAGTAGGGGAATGAAGACATTCTAAAAATTATTAACTACATTAAACGCTTGTTTTCGCTGTCTGCATGGGCCCTTCATTTAGTTTGATTAATCTATTCTGAGCTGAACTATTCTCACCTTCAAACTAAATAATTCTTGCTAAAATATTCCAGTGCTAGATTTAAACCACCTAATATTTGTAGCAGTTACTTATTAGCTATTAGTTTTGAAATCCCGGCTAGCTTACATAAAACAAGCATTTCCCACTGATCACCTGAATGAAGATCTCTTTTCCAATGCAGGGTTTTGAACAGTCAATTTTGTTATTTGTTTCAAACTTTGAGACTTTTTTCTCAGTAAATTAAACAGAGACCAAATTCAGTGCAACTGTAACCTGTTTGCTTAGCTCCTAATCCTTTTTAAGATGACCTATGCCTCTCCCACCCACACCACAGTATTTCCCAATGGAACATCAGTGATCTCACAGTTGAGCTTATCCAGGCGTCCGTCCAGGATAAACAAGGAGCTTTGGGAAGGGGTCATGAGATACTGTCCGAACAGGCCACTGCCAGTCATGACCCTGTTCTTTCGGCTCCAGGGCCACTGTGCTGGTGGAGTGGGCTGCTTTAGGCTCTTGATCATCTTGACATTACCGGTGCTGAGCTCCACAAAAAGAGCATCTGTCTGCTGGCCGGAGCTGCCGAACACATTATACTGGTTAGCCTCGGTGAAAGAGGGCATGAAGGCGAGATCAGACAGGTGCAGGTTGGTGTGAATGTCAAAGGGCTGGCCAATTTCTCCCCGCACGGATACATGCTGCAGACGCATTAGCCCGTTGCGGTCATCCACGCTCACCAGATAGTGTCCATCAGGAGACACGTAAGGTGTGCCGCTCACGTCCCTATTAGGACCGATGACATTGTCCGTAACGCTGTCGATGATTAATTGTGGCTGTACTGCGCCTGTCGAATCCGGATGACAGTTGACAAAGTAGTATCCACCCAGATGCGTGTATGCAAGGGATTGTGGGATGCAATCATACTCCTTCAGACTAATGTTCTTCACATAAAAGGTGGTTTCCAAGTCAATCTTGTGAAGAGCAGGCTCGTTCTTGTGAAGGATAATCCCAAACCTATTTAAAAAAATATTTTGAGAAAACAGTATTTTTCATGTTACATTTTTTCTATTTAAAACAAGTTCACTGATTATAAAGGATCTGTATTGATCAAATAAAACTTCAGTCCCAAGTTAGTTTCTCCCTTGATCTGGATCTAATGCTGTTGTTCACTTGAGTGATGTTACCCTAAGGGCACTAAGTCTGCTACTATAGAAGATCAAGTTGCTTTGGATAAGATGTACCTGGCACATTAAATATAACAAACTAAACTTATGTGTGAACACATCCAGACTAAGACACATTAATCAGATTCTAAAATGTTTCAAATGAGAGACTTTCAGAGACTTAGAAGAAAGAAGATTTCAATATCACACCTCTGTTCATCAGTCTATGCTAAATATCTTCTGCCAGATGTCTGGAACTATAACTGATTTCCATTAAAAAATTAATCATACACACTTTGTCTTATCCATTGAAAAACCCAAAGAGCCCAATTATTAGCTATTAAAAAAATTCTGAGAAGAACAAAGAAAAAATAAAGTTGGTGAGTAGAATGATGGATCAGACAAAGCTTAATTAAATCTGCATGCTCTACAATTAATTCTAGCACAGACTTCAAACCCTCCATCTTTTTTTCTGCATTTGAGAATGTGGCTGCTGTCTGTGTCATACCAATAGAGCAAGTCTGTCATGAGACAGATTATCATTCCCTGTGATGAGCCCTATCAATGGGCAGCCAGTATCTGTCCATTAGTTACAGTTATTAGTTCAGTGCTTTATTTGTAAATGATGAGGTCCTGAAAGGAGGTTAAAAATTGTAACACCCAATCAACACTGCTCTGCTATGGCACGTAACAAAATTAGATGCAAATCAACAAATCTGTCTACACTGTAAATAGCATGAGGTATACCCAACTAGTCACTTGTCGATTGGATGTATTTAGTGTTGACAGTTGTGGTTCTAACTTGCCTTAGAGTAAATGAATGTGCAAATAAGATTATATTGCTAGCAAAAAAAACATGAAAAACATGGGTGAGATGGAACGTAAACAGCTTGCTTATGTGCATTTGTGCATAACACATTGCGTGCAAATGATAATTTAAATTCAAATTATTAAATGGATGCCACCTTTTCAGGAAAATATAAGCCCTCCCTACACCTACCCTAACCACATAAATCCCTTTCCGATATGATATGACATTTGAAAAGGGAGAAAAAAGAAAGCTCAGCAAAAGGCGGATTCAAACTCGGGTCAACTGCACCAAAAACGACTGTGACACACATGTTACCATCTACGCCACTAGAGCGGTTGTTTGACTATTGTCTTTTGTAGTGCTGACTAGCCCAATCACACGTTGATGGGCGGAGTTAGTGTAAATAGCCTCTGCCAACAAGATGGGCTATTTGCACTTAGTAGAGCATGGCGCTAACACTGCCATGATCATGGGTTCGATTCCCATAATTACATCATGTATGTTTAGAATGAACCCAAAATCACTTTGGATAAAAGGCTCTGCTGAATGCATACACATGAGAGTGTGGAATCCGCTTAAGTAAACTGGAGGTTGAATCCGGCTTGTTCAAGATGTGCTTTGTAAAAAACCTGGAGGCTTGTATGCCACAGGGATCACTAAAAATGCTGTTTGCAATCACGTATTCAGCATTGTTTTAAAGATGTATGTTTGATGCAACCCCTTGTGAGAGCCAAAGGGAAACATGCATCACTGAATAGTGATTAGAAACTGGTTTCCCAGTAGCAGAAGGGAACAAAACATTTCTGCAGGGCCATGTGATGATGTATCTCTTTGTACACCAGCAGCTGATTCTTAAGAGTCACATATATCTTTAGAAGTCGACACATACAGCTCTGTCTTCTAGAGATCTGCAGCCACAGGAATGAAGCTGTTTTCATTGCTCTATAAAGTCACCAGCCCCTGCCCATGTAGTCAATATACAGGGCAGCTCTATAATACGATTATATAAACAGAATCACAAATGGTGCTTTTGTAGCATTGTGTAATGCTTTATTTTCCATGGGTTTGTTTACGTTACCACGGTAGAGCATTTAATGAAAGCGCTTTCCTCTCGTAAATCAATGCCGCCCTCCAATTTCACCTTGGGCATCTCAAAACAACTCATTTTACACACAAACAAAAAATACATTTCCGCATTCATCGCCAGACCTTTATTTATACAAATTGATTCAATATTTATCCAACCTGCCCTTAAAACCAGGAGAATGTGTAATTAGACCTTGCAAAGGGCTTACTGTACAATTAAAAAAAATTAAATGAAATAAATAAAGATACGCATTGCTTACTGGTGACACATAAACATATTTGCCCGTGGGCTGCTTGTGGATAAAAGCATGACAGAAAGTCAATGAACGACATGAACGGGACTCCTGTAGGCTGTTATTTCCCAGTGTGAAGCTTTGTAAATGCTGAAATAATTTGACAACCTGACTGAAATGTCACATAGTCTCTCCTCTGTACGAATCCCTCCTCTACACTTCACTACCACAGGTGAATTCAAAACATATGAGGCATTTCAAATGAGAAATGAATGAAGTAATTATTGGATCACGGATCACAAAGCATTCCCCCTTACAACAGCTTTTGCTACAGATAATACTGGCACTGTTTACCGGCAGCTGATCTCATTATATAAGCACACTGTCAAAAATCAATATCCTCTCGCGGATTACATAAGTACATTCATATAAATTTACAATGAACACGACTCCTGAGTTCCTAAGCACCATGACCTCATTAGTATTTGTAGGTACAGTATTTGTACGTGAAATGTGGTTCTAGCACACACCTAGCATGTATTTCTTATGTTCTGATATGTTCAATCTTACATATGAACAGCTTTAAAGATATATTAAATCTTTTTAGGTACAAAGAATACAAAAGTTTGATTTTATAATTTCAAATCAAAATACTTTTTTTATTTTTACAATTACCTTTTTAATATATCATACACTATTTAAACTCTAAAATTGTACACAGTTAGGGAGTTATGTTCTATGTTAATACTTGTGTCCACAAGTATTAACATACACTTATAACTTATAACTTAAACCTATGAAAACTAATGAGATCTCTCTGTTTACTTCATAATCTGACTCTGTTATCTAACACACTGTATATTCCCTCTCTCTCAATCATTGTCTTATTTCCTTAGATTATCAATGATGTCATTCCTCAAACATGTTATGTAACCAGCTTTACAAAGAAATGCAAGTTCTCCACCCAGCCCAGCGCTGATGTGATAAATCCAGACTGTTTCCAAGTGAAGATCAGAGGGCTATAATGCTTCATACTGGAGTTAACCTCTATTGCAGGGTGGAGTGCTGATGTTGCAGTCTGTTGAACACTGAAGCGCATCACTCCATCAGCAACAGGACAACACTGCTAAATGTCACCAGCCTCTCTGTGCAAAGCGCCCAAAAATGCACATACTCGCAACCGAGTGTCCTGCGGTTTATTCAGGAAAATCGAGGCTGAGGCTCACTAAACTCACATGACAGGAAACCGAATTGCAGCGTGGCACGTACTAGCACACAAAGGTTTTGTATCACTGAGAGTAAATATTGGGGTAAAACCAAACTGAAGGGTTTTTTTATTCGTAACGAGGAAAGGATAAATCTGTGTGTGTGTTGTGCGAGTAAGCTGTATAATCTTAGTTTCTGGCAGGACTGAAAATTAAACGGGTTTTTGAGCACTATGCTGTATCCTCTGGATGAACTCTCTTTTGTGTAGAGTCAGATTTATCATGTCTTTTAACAAAGGCTGGTCACTAGCTGTGATAAGAGCCCAGCCATTGAACTGCAGTACGCTCATTCCCTCCATTTATACAACATAAAAGACAAATTATGTGAAGAGATGTTCATAAGTGCTCGACTAGACATACGAAAACAAACTTCTATGACTTATCAGATAACAAATGTGCCAAAACAGTATAAATGCATTTCCTCATAAAGTGCTTCAGATAAACACATTGTAATATAGATCTCAGGTATGCTAATGTCACTGGATATTCTCATTGAGATGCTGCAGATATGCTTTAAATCGATTCAGTTTTATTGTAAAGAAATTGTCAATCATTCTGCATCTCAGGGTAATTGTAAGGCTTTGTGCCAACACTTAATGAAGTTTTGTATGCAGTATTTTAAGGCACGATTGACACAAAGACTGTTGTGTGTGTGTGTATGTATAAGTACATGTAATATTTCAGTAAGCTTGTTGTGATACATTGTAGTATTATAGTATTGTAGTATATATCTAAAACCTAAGGCTGAATTCATTGCAACATTTGTAATTTGTATCAGAACCTTTTACATTGCTTGCAACTGTGTTCTTACTGTAGAGTGTCACTTGTAAAGAACAAGTAACTCTTTCGCATGCTTAAAAACGAGCCATTATTTTTTTATATTACCATGACATGATAGCATAAGCAAACATCCATCTGCACACAGAGGACAGTAAGAGGATCAGCAGTGCATGCTCAGTAATCTTCAACTCAGATTTTAATCAATTCAAATGAGATTTTCATATCCAGTCAATGTCTCCTGGTCTGTTTATTCAGGGTTTAAACTCAGCATCTCCCTCTCCACAGCAGCTAAAGCTACTTCCCCATGTGAGTGACTATGAATACACCAAATGGTTTATTAAGACCAAAATGTCAGTCTCAAAATGTAATTTACACACTATCCGGAGCTGGAGCAATTTTCTCTTGAGTAGAGGTTTAATCACAGTAAATACATGTTCATATATAGCTCATATATAAAATCTCTCTCTCTCACCGGATGTGATTAATGGTGAGGCTTATGGGAGGAATGAAGAAGTCTTCCACTCTGTCGAAGCGATGGCCAACTGGTTGGGTGTGGACGGTATGATGGGATGTGCTTCCACTGGCTTGGCTGATCACCTGACACATGGAAAAGTGACACATTTAATAGGAACACGAGTAATGCGATTACATTGAGTACTAAAGTAATACTTGCTTACTCAGGCAACCTAATTATAAAGACAGTTACAACCAGTATTCCATTAACTTTTATCATAACAGAAAGCCAAAATTACCCTTGTCCAGAGGAACTAAATGTACTCTGACTATGATTAGACAAACACTTTGCATTATGGGTAATGGAACTGTGCCAATCATGTGATATGCGACCCCACCGAGAGCTCTTGCTGTGCTGGTTCAATTTTACATCGCTTTGCAAACGTTCTAAAAATGTCAACTAAAATCATCAAAACACACACAGCAGGAACAACTTGTAGGGAGAGCAGGGATAATGTAACACTTTTCAGGTAGTGCACATTTTTTCTCTTTGCCTCAAGCTTTGACTTTTTGCCTTAAAGCATCTTTGACATACTAGCAGTGATTTCCTACGCCAATTACATTTATCTTTTAATTGAGTTGCATAATATGAAACTAGAAACATACAAATGTCAACATTACATTAACAACAGCTAGTCTGTATAAAGTTCGAGAACAGTTGATCAGTTCTGTAATGTAATGGATGAATGCTGTGTATACTATACAGTGACATTGTATGTATAAAAACACAGCATTGTATGAAAACACAGCAATTTTAACGTAATGAGCAATAAAGCCGAAATAGACACTTTTTTCCCTAATATGGCCACATGAAATGCAATTGTACATTAAGATGTTAGCAAAGTTATATATTGCGTATTACTTAATCGTATTAGTATTAGTAGTTACACACAGAATGTTCTAGTGCTGTTGGAGAACAGTTTTTAGAATCTGTAAGTGCAGTCACAGGGTGATGATTTTCACTCTCTAATAGATGATGGGTTTATTAATAAGAGTGAGAGCTGTAGAGATAGAGGAGCTGATGGCTGTAATAGAGTTCAGTTTACCTGGAGAGTTGGAAAGTTCTTCTCCAGATCTCCCCAGCTCAGAATCCACACCTGGTCATGTGACTTGTCATAGTGTAACTTCACTGGCACCCGGTCTGTGTTCACAGTCTATTGAACAATACAGATAAAGAAGTGTCACAGTCATTTCCATTTGCTCAACATAGTCTGGAGGTGTACAATCAATTGAAAAATTATACATGGGTGTAAAAAAGTTTTTAACAATTTTTTAAATACGTTATTTGTTTGACCTGCTTTCTGTGTGAAAATGATTTCTGCAAAGCTGCTTTGCAAAAATGCATGATGTGAAATTTTTTACTGTATATAGAAATAAAACTGAATTTAAGATAAAGCATCTAATCAAATAACAAACTTGAGTTAAAGTGAAAACCTTTTTTTACAAAGCAAAATGAAAATGTTTTGCTTTTTAAATGTTAGCTTATGAAAGAACACAAGGTTTCCAACAAACTTTCTAAACTTTCCAACTTATTTAACCACAATGTTATGCATGTTATATTTCACAACCTAGATCTGCATAGTAATAAAATACAATTACTGATACATTTTATACACATTTTAAAGCCAAATACTGCAGTCACACTTAAAAACTAAAAATAGTTTAGAAACAATCTATACAGTGATGTAAAGAGCAGAAGTCTGAAGAGTTCCTGTAAAAATTCAGTTGAATCACTGAAACTCATAATATTTCATGATACTGATTCCCCTACACAAAAAGCCAATGCTTTCTGACAGCCTACAGAAGCCACAATCAAAGTTTACACTTCCACCAAAGCCATTGACCAGCACAGACAAAAACCATCTCACTTTGAACATAACCAAACTCTGCATGTTTTTCCCCACATACAGAGTTTGATTATGGGTTAGCATTTTAAAGAGAGTGCTGACAGCAAACAATTGCTTAGCCAGCCTGAGATAATAGCTGTGCATCCACATTCATTCTGTGTCACCTGACTGAAGATATTCCACAGAGAAACAAGTCATTCATTTTGAGCAGCGATGGTCTTACTGTGCAATTTTCACACCCCATTGTGCTGACATGGGTGCGCACGAATATGAAAATATGTTAATTTGCGCACTGCAAAAATGATTATGCTCTCCCTTTTCCTCTTCAACTTTAGGTGTTTTGAATTTATCCGAAGTGGCATTTACTGCTAAGTTCTCCACAATTTCAGTATTTTGCACATCTTGTTTGAACACCACGTGCCATTAAGGGCAAGAGTGAAGTAGTGTTCATAAAGTAACAGGATTGTTGTCTACTGCCTGAATCTCTGTGAGAAAAAAAATCGGTGGGCGCAGATGTGCATTAGGCTTTATTCCAGCATATTCTGTCCCTCCCTCTGAGGATTAGATTGAATGATTGAAATTCCTCAGTGCAGATAAACCAGTTCTCTGCAATACCTTTAGTAGTTTTCTGAAAATTTCAAGCACAAAAGTATTAATTGATAAATAACCATCTTAAACGTAATTTGTAGATAAACAGTGAGGCAATAACCAGATAAATATGAGATTCTTTGCCTGTTTCCCAGTTGCTGAAACATCAGGTGGCTAATTAGCACTTGCTAATCTGGGCTTATGATAACAAAACCCTACAGGTGACCAAATAATGAGTGTGTCTCATGCCAACACATCATGAGGCTTCATACTGTGGAATACCCAGATGAGGACTGGCGTGCAGAGAGGGTCTAGCTGGCATCCATCAGGGCATTTATTGTGAAACAAAACCATTTTTCAGCCTGGCAACCCACGTCTACTTGAGACACACAAAGACAGGCCATGACCAAAAACCACACTTTACATTAAATAAGTGTGTTCACCTGCATTAGTTTTTGCTGTGGTAATGAGAATCATAAAAACCCTGCTACGGGCATTACAGAAAACTATTCAACCACTGCATGTATAGTAATGTTTAATTTCTTAAAACCTTGTCTAAACTAAATCAAGAGCTGTTTGCTGATGTTTAGCTGTGTGGGGATTATAGAGCATCCATGGTAAAAAAAAAAAGCGTATTAGGAAATGCATATTAAAATTAATCTGATGAATGACTGTACATAAGAAAAATATATACACCTAAATCTGTAATTAAAAAATATGCTTTGCACCTAAAGTGATTTGAGGATTATGTATTATGCAGTACATGTAACACATTTGCATGCTTTTCAGGTATCTGTAAATTGTGCTTCATCTGGGCACCATTAAATCAAACTTGAGGAAGAGTTTACGGTATGTTTACAAGACTGATGGCTTTGGTTATTGATTTATTGGCTTACCTGAACAGCCTTCTGGGATTGGATGTCAACAATGAGCAACCTGTTCAGCAGAGGCTGAGTGGCGTAGATGAACTTGTCCTTCACGTTAACAGCTGATGTCCACATACACTTCTGATCTTTCTCCCCCTCCACTTGTGGGCAGACCTCCTCCTTAGGAAAAATTAAAAAAAACTGGGTCATCAGAACAGAAATATTGTGGTTTGTTAGACGGAACAGGTCTCAAACATGAATGCTTTGAGCTGCAGAAAGTTCTTAAGAGGAGTTCTAGAACCTACAATGCTCGCTATTAATTTCAAATTGGAAGCATTCAGTTCTTCTTGCAGGCTTCAGGTGAAACTCTCTTATCTATCTGTAGAATAATTCAGGTGTATTCAACAATATAATCCTATTTGCCACTATTTGGCTAAGAGTTTTCTTAAAGCCACTCATATAAATTAGCTCTTCAAAACCCCGCCAAACTGTAAAACTATAACCAAACAGTTTTAGACTCTGTATTAGTGTGTTCTGCCCCTGTGACCACTTAGATGTTAACTGACACTAGAATGTGATCATGGAGGCAGACACTATGAGATGTGTGATTGGCCGGTTGGCCTGGGGCAGAAGATAGCACGGTTAAAAAGGTGACAGTCTGCTTGATTTATGGCCACAGAGGTGATGGAGAAGTGGGCGTCTCTTGTTGACTGGGCTACTCAGGAGCTGCCAATGACAATCAAATCAGAAACTGATGCGACTGGATGTGTTGGTCTAAAGACACTTGAGTTTCCACAACCTAAGCAGAGATGCATTTATTTTAAGCAAGAACCAGTGGCTTTAAAGTACATATGATTATTTTTAATGATAATATGTACATTTCTAATGTATGAACTACAATCCTGGGACCACAAAGAACAAACAATAACAGAATAAACAAACAGAGAAAGCAAATAAACACCAAACAAACTAAACTATCAAAGGAATGCAAACATATAAGGGATTTGGACCCTTAAAAATGAATGAATGCCACAACATCAAGCAACAAATTATCAAGCCTTTTCTTCAAAAGAAAGATAGCAGAACTATCTTTTCACAATTTGCAAACAAAACATTTCACAAAAGAAGATTGTTAGGTGCTAAATTATAAAGGAACACACATACAGCAGTGTTCTAAATAAAGACTAACTCTATTTCTGTGGATATATCTTAATTGTTTCTCCTAGACAGCACTATAATCTTACTGTAGGTTAACAATGTTCTCATCTCTTTGTATTTCTCTCAGGTTTTAGGAGAAACACCTGACACAATGCTAATAGATAAATGAAACAACTATGAGCTCTATTATGTGTGCTGAGCTATGAATAAATGGTCTCCGAGCAATAACATTTGCTCTTGGGTGCAGTGTGAACCTGAAAGGAATTGACTTCATATTGCAAAATGAACACTGATTAAATTAATTCTAAGAAAATGTTTAGCATTATTTTTTTCGCAAATGCCACTTTCTTTGATATTTTGTTGTATACTGTTTTGCCATTAAATGTAACAGCAAGGAATCATCTCATCATAATCATTAATTCATTTAAAAAGGAGGAAATTAGAAGTGACAGTAAATACCCGCAGACAGAACATAGGAAAAACATATCATAATGTTCTCTAAACATTCTTCCTCAGGCAGAGTTTGCATGGGGCCCTGCTGTTATGGCTTGACATTTGATTGATGTTCTAATAGAGGCCTCCTGCCTCTCTAAAGACTGGAAACTCAAGCTCTCACCAGCCCAAAGCACCAAACAAGCACAGTTGTCTCATCAGCATAGCAGCCCTGATGAAACCGCAGAGAAGAGGAGAGCGTTCGTTTAATAGCGTGTATAAATCTAACAGCTGTCCATCAGAAAGAGCCAAGAACTGATTCGCAGCTGTAAGGCAGATTGAGAGCAATGTAGGTACTGGAGAAAGGAGCTCAACTCATGTCTGTGTTGAAGATCTAATTCCACTGCAGCCACACGAGACCTGCAGAGATCCCAATTAGATGGAGTTGAAATATTGCTCATGTCATGAGAGGAGGATCTGCGCGGACGTTTGGTACCCAAGAAGCTACAGCAGGAAATGAAACAGGAAGTGAGCTCCTTATAAATGATGGCCTCCAGAAATGATGCCCCCCCCATTTTCAGGCATTGTCTTGGTTTTTCATTCACTTGAATGACAGTTTCTCAGCTAGCACAGGTTCCCCCTGGATATAAGTAATCACCTGAGCCAAGAATACCATGTGATTATCTCTCTAGAGTCACAGGAAATGACACACTGATCACAAAAACACAGTTTGTAGATTCTGAAAGGCACCAGTTGTGTATGTGTGTGTGTGTGTGTGTATGGGCTAACTGGACCATATTAACCAGTCAAACCCCTTGTTTTCTCATGGACTTCTGACCCACATTTACAGTTTCTACTGCATTTCTCAGTACTTGAACCCAAACTCAAAATAACTTTATAAATACTAACAAATAAGCAGCTTTTATCAGCTTAATTCTTTGCATTGTTAAAGCATATAGAAGGGAAATCTGATGGTTTTATTGTGTACAAGCAATAAATTGAATATTCATTTTAGATGACAGCTCACCTGCAGACCAAGAAGCTTCTCACTGGGTTTGATGTGTCTCTGAATCTCACAGGCCACCGGCTGGATGACTTTAATACCGTCCTCATAAAACACATAGAACATGTTTCCAA
>JAZGTK010009709.1:0-17019 GCA_036877625.1 Ambastaia sidthimunki | reverse complement strand
AGCAGGTGTGGTTCATCAGAACTGGGACTTTTCAAACAGACCTAACCTGGGCACCCAGAGAACAGCACATTTTGTCCCCCGTATTTAACACACACATAATTTAAATAGTCAGACAGTGGCATTAATTAGACTGGTGTGTTAGATAAAAGCAACATACAAAATCCAAGGTTTTTAAAAGAACCGTTTCTTTCTAACACACTCTTTTTGTAGTCTCAAGAACCTTTTTCTACTACAAGGAACTTTTTTTGTGAAACAAAACAGTTCCATGGATGTTAAAGGTTCTTTGGGGAACCATACAGCCAAAAATGGTTATTCTATGGCAATGTGAACCTTTTTTTAAGAGTGTATGTGCTCTGTTATCTAGTGTATTCATTTTTAAAGGGTAGCATTGTCTCAGATGGAACACTAATGGTTTTAAACCACACACTAGCATTTATAATTTTCCAGCTGAGGGAAACAACGTATGTGATGTGTTGCCGCTAACCAGGAATTGGGCCGGATGTTCTGAGATTTAAAAAGCAGCTGTGATTAAACGGGTTACGGCACGATTGTGCAGCCAAAAGGAAGAGCAATAGGCTGATGGGAAATAATACAATTCACAGGGAGGAGCGTATGGAAGAATAGCAAAGAAGTAGCGTGGGATTGAAGCGCACTGTGGCAGGTGTCACCGATCCTCTTATGCCGTCTCACACCCACACGTGTCTTCATAATGCATGCTGCTCAGGCCCACACAATCACACATTACAATGCCACAGTGTGAGCAATCAAACAGCATTGGATATTGGGAGGCATGTTGCTTTATCAGGCTGCTTAAAATTGAGGCTTTCTTTCAGGCCTACATGCCTTTATATTGTGTTTAAAGACATGAAAAACAGGGCGAATGATAATTTGAGGTAATTTAAGATAACTTATTAATATCTGTTATTCTTGACTTTGTTTTATTTTGGCAATAATCACATGTAACAGGAAGCAACGGGTAAAACAAATATAGTAAACCTGCCAGCAGCATCAACACAACTACCCTAGAAATGTTTTCAGTGACCTAAAGCAAGAACCTTCAAGACTGATGTTCTGTGAGGATCAAGAAAGTTAAAGAGGTTAAACTTTGTCATCCACCGCTGGGGAAATAAGAGACAAACCCAGATTTCATTGCCTGACAGCAGCTTCCCATGAACAAATTATTCATTTTTCCCCCTTGACACGGTGGATAACAGGACAATGCTGGAAATGCCACATCTGACACTTTAGAGAGTATGCCAGCTTTTATACTCAGCTGTCCTACTTGGAAATAGAGCTGAACTGATTGTAATCCCCATATGCCAAAAGGGAATATAAAGAGAAATTCAGTCACAACTGGGCTATCATGTTTACAATTATATGGAAAAAAACTACACAATCATCTCTACGTGTCACAAAGGAATTTTTGGAGCTTTTTGAAATTTTTGAAGTTAAAAAAAAAACTTTATGGACTGCATTTCCAAGTAATGTTAGGTATTTTTCTTCCCTGGAACTGCACGCAAACACTGTAGAGCTTTAAAATTTTAGCACGTGTTTGCGAGAATCACGTTGGCTACATCTGTCACTGCTACACAACTTATTGGAAGCCAGATTCATCATCTGTTTGGTAATGTTGTAGTGAAACTGTTCACATTTGTGTGGCTTTTTATGCATCACAATATGGCATCAGACCAAGCCAAAAATGAGGAAGCAAACACCTGTTTCTTGGTTCCACGTTTTGTTAACCTCCATAATTAGAGCTGCGGGGCTTCCCAATTAACTCCTTCTATTGTTGCTGCAGGGTAGCTCAAATTGACAGAGATTAAAGAATTAATAATTCCTGAAATGAATGAGTTTGAACAACATATGCTCACTGGTTAAACATCAGCGCTTATGTGTGGTACACACCTGTAGGTAATTAAAACACTCTACAATGAGTTAAGCTCTAGAGATACACTGTTAGAAACATATTAAACAGCAATCATACAGAGATGGCCTCTCCTTAAATACTGAATGCTCAAATTTTATGCAATTTGAGACTGCTTTAAATATAACAAAGCAACAATTGCAATAAAATTTACACCAGAAAGCACAAAAATTCACATTTTTGGGTAAACTGTTGAAAAAAGACTGAGCTTCTGTTGACAGTGGTTAGAAAAGTTTGCTTTATTTCTTATTGACTGAATGGATTTTCCAGTAAATGTATTCAACCACATCCCTCTTTTATAACCAACAGAAAAAACAAAGCAAACCAACAAACAAAAATATCTCAAAACAGACTGTGAAATCATCAAAAATTAGATGACTATGAATAATACATTTTGCATTAAAATATCCCAAAAATAAGTATCGTTTAACATTGCTATAACAAGTCATCATGTTATAGCAGAAACACAAAGAACTCCAATCAGATTTCTCTTAACTAATCAGTCAACATCCTTATCAGTGTGAACATCTGTCACCTTACACTGCCTCAGTGTGTGTAAAACACCAGTTCAACCGACTCTTCAAATTCTCACAGCGGTATAAATGTTAAATGTCTCACTTGAACTTTACAAATCTTTTACTGCTTATAAAATACTGCTCTCATATGAGTCCATAAATGAATGCTGTGTTCTGTGCCTAATAAAACGTGTCTCAAGAAACTGTAAAGGAAAAGCCAGAGAAATATAAGCATTTTGACGGCCACACAGTGTGTTGTGTTTGTGGAACAATGGCAGTGTGCGAGGGAAGGCTAAATAGGCAGAACTGTTTGGGTTGAGCTGGAAGCCACGTTCTGAAAACCTGCGGTGAACTCTGAAAGGTCAGCTTGACCCCAGTAGCCGATCAATGATATCTCCACAAACATCATCTCATGAAGAACTATGTTGCACAGTGTGTATAGAACAGGACAGCTTATATTTCACCTGTATTGGGATCCTGTAGCTGTTCTACTGTCTTTGTGCAAAAACACGTGATTCCATGGGTTTCCTTTGGAATGTTCCAAACCACACATTTTATATCTGAACATGTGTTTTTGTACATGTGAAATTCATGTGGACAAGTAAAAACAAACATGTGCTTCGATATAAAATGTGTGGTTCATTTTTTAGATTTTTGTGTTAATCCCACAAAATTCCTACTGGGAACACATAAAATCACGTGAAATGTGGTGACGTTTTTCAAATGATCACATTTTTGCACAAGTAAAATTCATAACTTTTTTGTAATTATTTTCAATAATATGCAAATAATTTTTAATACTTATTTTTTGTGTTAAAGCTGGATGCAGAATGGATGTGGATTGTTTTATACATAGCTACTCTCTAATTGGTAGCTGAAAGCACTATCAACTCAAATAGTTTTTAATTTAGCTGCAGATTCTGTGCAGGCCTAAACATCAGCCATGTTAATGAACAATTAATACAGCATTTCTATCAAAAAGTAAAAACACTTTCCATTGCATGTGTTGTAGCAACACCATTCAAGAATAACTTCTCAGAATGTAATTCTCAATGGCTTTACTTCATTAAGATCTGATGGTTTGTGCTGGGGACAAACTTTGTAATTAAAGTACATTTACCTACAGGCGCCTATAACATTTTAACTCAGGTTAAATCTGACATGTCCTTCCTGGGGAAGATCTCAGTGAAGTGGTGATCAAACTTGTGGTGGCATACTCCCAAATCTCCGATCTCAGATGAGGTATGGCGCCTAAAACAAGGCATAGCAGCTATGTAAGGTCTTTGAGGTGGGAAATCACAGAGCAAGATAAGCAACAAGTTCACCTATGCTCTACTGATGGACAACAAATCAAATTTATCCCTCGCTCGGTTTCAGATTTACATCAGAGTATTTACACTATCAACAGGTGGCTAAATGAGCTGATATGTCTCTTGAAATTTTCAGTATGCAAAGTGGTAAGTATTAAAGGGATAGTTCACCCAAAAATGAAAACTCTGTCAGCATTTATTCATCCTCGTGCCATTCTGAACTTGTATTTTTTCATCTTGAAGAATAATTATAAAAAATGTGTTTGTTTCTTAAAAATGCTGTCATATGGCTTCAAAGGACCTACATAATGCACAAGTCACATGGACCTCTTTTATGTTACTTTTAGGGTAATTTTAAAACTTGAGACCTTGTTCTCATTCAAGGAAAAAAGTGACCAGGATATTCTGCAAAACTTCATCTTTTGTGTTTCACTAGAAAGTCATATGGGTCTGGAATGACATGAGTAAATAATGACAGATTTTTATTTCTGGTTTAACTTCTCCTTTAAGGAAACAGGGAAGAATTGAGCAAGGTTGTCTTTCAGTATGGGCACTGGATTCAAATAAATATAATCTTACCATTAGCAAAAGGCTAATTAGCTTATTCTACCTCTTTTTCTAGTGAGAAAGAAAATGAAACTTACAGAAACGATGTGTTTGTCATTTCGTAGAACATATTTGTGCAAAAAACATCTCTGTGATCTAATTCTCGTAAAGAAAACCAAGTTACAGACAACATTGCTAAACACTGATATCAACTAAAATATTGCACACTCAGACAGAAGTAAACAGGTTTATAATATTGGCACATCGCAAGTGTCGATTTAGACACAAGACATGTCTTTTTTGTATTTGTTTTTTTTTTAATTCATGACATAAACACCTTTTTTCCTCAAAAAGTCTCACAGGCTTGTTATTGCAGCACATTTCCCCTTTTTTCATCTGTTTTGTTTCTTTTTAGAAAAGAGTTTTATTGGTGGCCATTCACGGTAAGTCTTAGAGTGCATTTTGGCAGTACGGTGCGTCTGTTGCGGGCAGACAGACAGGGGCAGACGGCAGGTGAACGGGTGGTCCATGCGTTACAAGTGACGCGTGCCGCTCCGTCAGGCTGGTCACATGCCCGAGGCTCCCAGGCCCATGCTAGCCGCATGGCTCATGCACGGCAGCGTCTGCACCGCTTTGGGGAAGTCATGTGTGACGATCCGCCCGTTCTCCCCCCCGCTGCCGTTCCCGCTCATCCGGGTCAGGGTGGAGCAGTGCATGGCGTCATTGATGGATTGCTGGGATAAAGACACAACAGCATTAGACAGGATATGGAAATATATGCAGAAGTGTTTAAAAGATACTCAGTTTTAGAAATAGACATTAAAAGATGATTTAAGCATCTGCCTAATGGAGTATGCACATAAAATGTTTTGCTATGTGATGACAGGATAATTAGTTAGACAACTATTGTCAGTTAACTAATTGCTTTGTGTTCAGTTTGTGATTTCCACCTTTTATGTTTCCTGGCAGTAATCTGTTAGTGTGGTGTGGCTCTGGTGGGTACAACATAGCGTTTGTATCAAAGCTAATAAAAGTTCCCAACACTTTAAGCTGAAGTGTGACATTGACAAATGCTGTCTTCTATCAGAGTTTAATCTGCAGAGCTGTACGCCTGTCATTTCATAGGTTTACTTCCTGAAAAGTGTTAACACCATGGCCTGAGCAGTAAAAAAGGGGGTTTACTACAGTGTAAACTCAATGTATTACAGGAAACCCAACCAATTCTGAACTGTGCTACCCATAATTATTTGGGGCACTTAAGTTAAAAACAACTTTTTATTTGAAGCATTAAACATTACATTAAAGCTGCTCTGTAGGTTAATTCTGTTGTGTTGTCAACTTTTAATTGCTCTTCTGATGTTGTTGTGTTGTACCCCACAGGACCACCATATTAAGGCCCTCAAAACCAAGCTGACACTGTAAAGCATCTCTGACATGTGGGTAGACAATAAACAGCTTTGATAGGCGTGTAACTCAAGCTTAATTTGCTCCAGCCATGTGGAACTCCAGTAAGAAATGTTTTCGTTTTATTTGTTCTATTGTGAAGAGCACCTCACTGTTGTTGTCACAGCCAGTGGGCTTAAAACCAGGGCTAATGATGTGGCCCTTTAAATCATTTTTTCCAATCTAACATTGACTTAATTGTACTACACATCAATGCGTTAGGAGATGAAGCTATACGAATGATGCTAACTAATTATCTGGCCTGTAAAGTCTCAGAGTCCCGCTCGCCTGTTATGAAAAATGGACAGCTGTGAAATGTGACTCCTGTCAATTGAATTAACAAAGCAAATCTATATTAATCTGTGCTATTATAGTATTACATGAGTGTGTAATACCCAGCTAAACTGGTTACAAAGCCTGCTTTGGACAATTGCCTGTCATATAAGTACTGATCATAAGATACCGCTAAGGTATCAGGACATACTGTACATAAGTGATGTGCTACAGGGGCCAGTTGGGGGTGTTGTTTTGCAACAGTGTCTCTTTGATTTTTCAGTGTGGCCTTTGTTTGCAGATGATGTTATGAGATATACTGATAGTTGCTTTAAATTAAAAACACATTAGCAAAAGTGCATTAGGTAAGCCTGACACTGGACTTATTTTATCGAGCAGGCGAGCTGACTGATGGTGCATAATCATCAGTCTAGACAGACTGTTTCAGGAGATATGGTGAAAAACAGAGACCTGCAGTGTCTCAGGGGAACACTTGCTCTGCCTTATGAATGAACAGAGACACGATGTGTATAAACACAACTCTAGTCTATGGACGGAGCAGCTAGCGGACAAAGGGAATCTGAGAGGAGCAGGAGAAATAGAAAAAGAGAAAGTGAGAGAGAGAGAATAGAAATATAGATGTAAAATTATAGATCATATAACATCATTTAAATAATAGTAGAACAGAGATCAAAGAAAGGGCTTTTAACATTTGTAATTCTGAAAGGAGGTTATTGTGGCTTTTAACCTTGGATGATGAAACAATGCTCTGGAAAAGCTTTTCCCCCAAATCGCAGTGCCAAAAATATACAGTGTAAAACAAAATTGAATGTTGTTAGGGTGAGATATTCAGCAACAGACGATCATAAAGTCCCTCAGTGCTCATTAAACTCATGCAGGTTTTTTGCTTATGTCAATAAAAAATGTCAAACAGCAAAATCATTTGACAATAAACATTAAGACATTCATTTTTCAATGGATCTACAAATGGACAAGCAGGTCATCTATCTGTCTAATCAATTGACTAAATAAATGCACAAATATGAATGTTAACCCAGGGTTAACAAATGTACAATGTGAAACCTCAAACCTGGACTACCCAAGGTTAATCAGTAATCCAGTATAACGTGTGAAACAAAGAACAAGATAATCTAGGATTATGAGCACCCAGGGTTAAGAATGGCTCTGGGCAGGGGCATTTGGGAGAGGGGGGTTCTATAACCCACATTTCAGATGTTTTGACCTGAATTATTGATTTCAAGTGTGAAAAGCCCAAAACAGAAGAAAAGGTGAGAGAAACGATAACAACAAAAACTAGAGAGAGAAAGAGAGAGATTGCTGAAAGTGGGCAGCAGAAGCTTCTGAGTCTGTGGCAACAGTTAGATGGGGGCAGGTTAGGCTGATACGCGGGCGGGATGTGGCCTACTTCTGCGCAGTACTCGAGGCTCCTACCCCAGAGAGCTTTATATCTTAACAGTGTCGGCACCGTACAGGCCGTAACTCTGCAGCTCAGTGTAGCTGCTGTCTAAGGCGGAGCACTGAAAGGCCTGAGCGGCCCGCGCGGACACCTTCATTCTGCGGGACTCTGTTCTCGACTTGTAGCAGAACTCCACTAGGGCCACCAGCATGGCCAGGCCCAGCCCACCAATCAGAATGTAGAAGACCCCAGCCACATTGCTGAGACTGAGAGCGCTGGTCTTGTCCTAGAGGAGGAAAAGGAGCAATGATGAGACTGTAATAAACATAGATGCTAAACTACAGTTAGACAATAACACAATAGACATTCACATATAGTCACACGGTTGTATAGTAGCACTACATTAATTTGTACTTGAATAAACAGTAAATTTGGATTCATATAAAAGCTAAACTGTCCTGTTTAAATGTTTTAAATTCCCAAAAGACTATAGAGTGTAACAGTCTAATAATGGTGTTAAAAGGATATATCACCCAAAAATGAAAGTTCTGTCATGGTTTATCTATTCTTGTCTTGGAACATAAATAAATTAAGAATAACATTGTACCCAACACAAAAGACAGACAGACAGACAGACAGAAAGAAAAAAAGTTTTTGCAAAACATGAGGGTGAGTAAACAATTACACAATTTATAAGTTTTGAGGTAAGTACCCCTTTAAAATGTTATCCCCTCATGACCTGAGTATAGAATGTAATAAGTATAGTGTTTCTGCATGGATCTATATATTTAGACTATATTTTGGTCCAAAATAAAATGTATTGATTTTATTGCTGAAATTGCCAAAATATCTACATTAAATAAACAATAATCATTTTACAGATGCTAAAATATCCATGGCAACTAATATATGTTAAATATGTTAAAATATGGTAATAATTATCATTTATCACTCCTTTAAACTTGGGAACATGCATTCATGCTCTAAGACAAGCAGAGAATTTGTGTTCACTTTGGACTCTAGTCTCAACTGACTATTTAACCCGCTTATTTTTATTTAATCTCCACTAAATCACAAGCTGCTAAAACATACAGTGTCACAGCTGCAGACCAACATCTATATTAGTGGTTGGCACTCATGCAGGCCAGGACATGAATCTAAAGGATTATGGGATCTGTAGTTTTTCAAATGAAAAAGTAAATATGACTTTCTATATGATTTTCTATCTTCCACAGAACCAGAAAGTGTTGTACTGGTTGCTCTTTCCCTGCAATAACAATAAATAAGGACTGTAACTTTAAAGCTGTAATCCTTAACTTTTTGTTTTAAAAAGAACAAAAAATAGTTATAGAGCAAGTACATAACAAATTAGTGTTTAAAACAGTCTCCTTACTCTACAGCAGTTTGCAACAAGAAGATTATAATAATGATTTATAATTTCAGCTGTCAAGTCCGATTTTCAGGGAAATGTCAGTTTGACATGTGGTTATGTCAACAAAAAGAACAAGATCCGGATACTAAATTGCAAGTGTGGGTGAAGCATTTGTAGTTTGTTATTAAAGCAGTTTTTAGAATTTAAACTCCATGTTAGGAAATAACTCCACATGTAACTTGCAATGTTATGTTTTGAACAGAGGTGGTGATAGAGAGGCAAACGTTACAGATTGCAGCTCTAAAACTTAAAAAGGACACAAAAAAAACTCACACTGAAACATCAAGTGATCAAAACGCCTTGTGTTTTCAGAAATCATATGGTAGCTTGGTGGCTGAGAATTAGACTAGAATTTTTAACTAAAAATCTTGACATCCACCCTGGCTCGCCATTGTGCTAATGAGACAAATGTGGACGAATTCAGGAACCAATTGTTCTTTTGAGGTGGATCTTTTCAGTAATTTGGCTGATCCTCAGATTGTCTCATTTTATGTTCCATGGAAGACAGAAAGGCATAGTTTTAATTTTCGACACAATGACACAATTTTAATTTTTAATTTAACTATTCTTTTAATCTTAAATACGAACTGCTCCTTTAATGTGGAACCTGTTGTTTTTTTAAAAAGGGACATGTGTTGTTGTCTCGTGTGCCATGCAGGTGGATGTGGTGTAGTGGGGGTGTGGTGGTCAGGGCCTATGACAGTACAATCAGCTGTCCACTGGGTTTGCATCCAAATACATGCACACTCCAAGGGCAGACAGGAGGGAGAACACAGAGGCTGAGGACCAAGAGAAGGGCTGCTCTCTTACTGACGGTGAGAACAATACCACCATTTTCTCTCCAGAGTTCCATTTGGACCACCGGCTATTTTAAACAGAATGAATGTATCACAGAGTGAGTCATCCCATCTTAAAATGTGCTCTTTCTCCTCACGATTCCTGTTGCCTGCCATACTATTATTTACACTTGAACTAGTAATATCAAACCACACATTAATTATACAGTATTTTTAACAATTCCCTTTTGAGCTATAACATCCTTACTTTATTAAAGGGAACAAGGACAAAGGAAAAAAGCAGCAAGCACAAAACAGGTTTAGGCTTTAGTATCTAATAATATCACCAAACACGTATGAATACATCATACTTGTACATCTACAAGTACATTAAAGCTGCTTTGTGCTATAATAAGAGATAATGAGTGCCAATGTCCGGAATAGTATACTAATATAATACTCCTATTATTTATACTGTTTGTTTACCCTGCACAGTATGCAAATTTTCTGTATGCACTGAATTCTCAGATGACTACATTTGTCAAAATGTGCAGTATACATATTTGCTTCCAAGCTGGTTTCTACATGTTGTTTGGTCTAACAGGTTCCCCGCCCCAAACTTGCACCCTGGGCACACAGTTGACTCTGCAACAGAGTTGACTCTGTGTTTTGATTGGCTGACACATGCAGGTTGCAGTCAGATTCTCTTTTGCCATTATGGTGCTCAGGGCTGTCACAGAAACAATTTTCTTTCTCATGACATTTATTTCAGTGATATGCCAAGTAACAAAAAAAGGGAATGTTCTCAACGTTGGTTAACATTATCTCAAAAAAATGGTTAAAAATGTAAAAAAAAATTTTGTTGGTTAAAAAATTCTGTCAAAGCTATCAAAAACATTCTTGCAATAACATTATTACAACATTTGCTTAATGTTATACATCATATATCAAAAGTGTTATTTATAAGTTGTTAGTGGTAAAAAGGTTACAGAATTTAAAAATGTATGAATAACCAAGAAAGAACAATATATATTAATGCAACGTCTAAAAAACTGGACATTTGGAACATTCCTAGAACTTTCAATATATTCAAAATAACTTTTTAACATTTTTGTTCCTTGATTGAAACAGTACAGGAATTTGTTAGCCGGGATCTGTTGGGCAGGGCATTTCATGTGCTATTAGATAGAAAAACAGCTTACAGCAGCTTTAAATCATACATTAAGTTCAAGAATCATATAAATTATCAACAAACTTTCATTTATGCATGTCAGGTATATCTGTCTTTATCACGTGATCTCTACCACAACATCTGGAACAGGAAATGGAACCCTGGAGAGAGAGTGAGAACCGCCCACGTCAGACTGTAACTGAACCTACTGTTAGGGTGCTGGGGGGGCTAAACTGAGGGGAACAGAACAGGACCAAATGTATGAACTGACCTTTCTTCCGGAGTCCTTGCTTCCACACTCCCCCTTATCGTACCACCATTTGTTTTTCAGTTTGTCTAAGACGGCTTGCTCATTGAGCTTCAACACCGCTAGGTTAACTGGGATTCTTCAACCAGGGAAATAACATAAATAACATTATCCATGTTATTTTATGTTATTCATGCACATTAAACACATACCCATCCATGTCAACTCAACTATTCTGTTTTAATTGGCTGCACACACACACACATACACACACATATATCAGAAACATGTTGGTAGTTCATTGTAAAAGTGATATAGTTTAATACTCCATCTAGCGATGCTGTCTTGCTCCCTGTTGCGAGATGTGTATTATTGTATCACTTTGGGTAACCGGCAGGCCGCAAGCACTCTGAATAATGCAAACAGGTTTGACTATTATTGACCGGTTGCCATGGAGAAAAGGAGTGGCAGCATAATTTGGTCAGAATTTGACCTTTGAGAGATTTACTTATTAAAATCATTTACTTTTTAAAAACAGATTAAAATTGACACCAGATTGTTTTTGAGCATTCGGTTAGCGTTTCGTCTGGAGTGTTTGGTCAGCTCGAGTTGCCGGTTACCCCCCCCACGGTAGAGATAGTTTTACCCGCTGGGTTTGTCACATTGGGGCTGACCTTGGAATCACCTCCCCCGCTGCCACATTCTCCCTTGTCGTACCACCATTTGTTTTTCAGTTTGTCCAGCAGGCCCTGCTCGTTCAGTTTTAACACTGCCAGGTTTACTGGGTTTCTTGAAACGATAACGAAATAATAGTTTGGTCAGTGTCGGCCCGGATAGACCGTTGGAGAAACAGCGTGATGGGAAAACAGACTCAGACTCTAAACACAACACCCACTGCTCTGTGTAGTCTGGAATGGTAAATGCATGGCGCAGTGGTTTTGATCCGAGTCTGTGTGTTTTTTCAGTATGTTAATATGTTTTAATGGAGAACGATGCTTTTGTTAGTGGCCTTTGTGAAAGCCAGGTTTAATAAAGCCAGGTTTAGTAAAGCCAGGAGCGAGACCTCTTCAGACAGAGGAGGAGATAAGAAGAGGATGACCTTAGATGTGTTTACTGTGTGCTTTGCTTCATCCCTTTAGGGGATTTATAACAAGGGTCATTCTATAGAACAGGTGCCTTTGTTTGTAAACAATGACCTTAACAATGAATAACTTATGTCAACCTTTGTGTTCATACAGACATTTTTACTTATATGTGCAATATATATGTGTGAATATATATGTATGTGTTTTGCTTTATAATTTATCAATTTGAAACATAAACGGCAATATATGAAATTGCAGTAAAAACCACCATTCTGTTTTGATTTTTCTCTTTGTATTCATTGAATTTAGTTGACATTATGTATAATTCTTGTATGTATTAGTCTTAAATGTATTAGTCTTGACATTGTGTCCCCACATTGTGTTATGCTTAAACTCTATTTCCTTTTTAAAGTGAAACTATTTCCTTTTATAATTCTTCAAGGACATGTTAAAGTCTTTGTAATCACTTCACTGTGTATCTTTTGCATTGTTAAGTTTGTCAGCAGGGAATGATTTTATAGTTAAATGTCAACCTCCATTTTAAATGCTTAATTATTGTTTCAACGTATATTAAAATACATTAATTTAGCTTGATTTGGCACTAAAAATATATTGCTCATCTGCTGCATCGCTCTTCATCTCCTCCTCATCCTCGGGTCCTGCAAGCCCCGTACAGTTCACAGACACACATTTCCTCACGCCACATGCGATCGGCCGGCCAATCTGCGTCGCGAGCGAATGTCGTCTGATGCTCTGCATGTGTAAGGAGCGATTCACTGGCTCGATAAAACCCAGGAATTCTTTCTAATCCCAGAGGTTTCAGACAGACAGAAAGAAATCGGAGAGTGTCTCAGGAATGAAAAACAGACGACTGCATTCAGATTGATGAGCATTTCCTTTAGGAGGTTGTTTTGGTGAGATGATTTTATTGACTAAACACAGATGGAAGGAGATAAAGGGACACACACGTCAATCTTTAGGGCTGTCGCATCGTGACTGCAAAACAAACTGATTTGGGGTAGAAGTCTGAGATAAGACAAAGCAAACCTGGAACAGCTGTTAAAATGCACCAGAACAACAAATTATTCAGCGAGTCGGTAAATTAACCTATACATCAAGTGAAGTAAAAGGTAAGACAAGTTCAAAGGCTCAATGAACATCTTTTAGTTCATTAAAGTTCATTAAAGCAAAATGAGGCTAGCAGCCCATAACATCAGACCCTTTAAAAGTGATCTCTGTTAAGGGCTCTAAACAGTATCACTTAGACTGCAAAATGTAGTCGTGATTAAAGGGTTATGGTACATTGTGACAACTGCACCACATGTTTAACAAATCATAAGTCAGTCTAGAGCTTTCCATATGTTTGTCTGTGACAGCTGTTTTTGAGAGCAAAGTCTTCCAGTTGCATTGATATACTACATTGACACATCACATTACTGTTTTCACAGGATTACTCTTGTGATGGCAGAGTTTTAAACTGCAAACTGTGCATTTAACAACCTGTTAAGCATATCACAAAAGCTTTTTTTAACAGCTTGTGTCAATCACTTATTATATATAAAATACTAATTATATTTCTTCTCTAAACCATAGGTTTGACTTTACAATTACATTCAGTAAAATTAACAAGCATAATTTTATTGTATAATGAACTATCATTGGAAAAACTGTGGTGCTACTCGTACAGTATCCATCTCTGAAAAAACCCTGAAGAACAGTTTCCTGTTTTGTGACATCACTGATCTGTGTCAAGCAGTGGATGCCCACAGCAGCCAGTCCTTCATTACATGTAAACATAAGCCAGTATGGGAGTAACTCGCTCTCAAAATCAGATTAAATCGAGGGCCTGGCAAAGTGAATATGTGCTACACAGTTGGCAACTCAACAGCAAGTGAAACAAATTAGTGAATTCATTTCCACGTCTCTTTCACGCTTGCTGTCACAGTAATGGCTACCTAGCATGGAATTTAATTTGATTTCTACCCTAGGTGGCAAGATGGACGTCCGTCATTTACATCTTACATTTGACATCTCTCTCCTCACTCCCTCCATGCTCCCGGTGTTCACTTTGCTATACAGTGACCCAAAAAATGACTGTAAAATTGCTTTGAGGTCATTTCCCCAAGGAGTCTATCTTATTAGAGGAAGATGGAGTTATTGAGGTTATTTTAACAGCTCCAAATTGCCCTTGCGAGGCCCTTTTGCACTGCAATGAATGTAATACCATGTGGGCTGTGGTGTATTAGTCAGATGGGTATGTTCAAGCACAATAAATGTGGCATTAATGATGGCACCATACAATTAAAATAACAACCATTCACCATATATTGCAGAAATTATAGAAGAAACAGAGATTATAGAAGGTTAATGTCGACATTCATTTCAGAAGTGGCTTGCATGAGAATAACAACTGATTGGCCAATTTCTGCCATGCATAAGTCATTTGAGGAGAAGGCTTTCTTAATTCATAAGTAAGGAGGAGGTAAAATTAGTACCCAGCAAACCTATATCTTCAAGGGGCCTGAAGTGAATGATGTCTGTGCTGTCTCGATGGGTTTTGCTTAGCATCACTGCTGTTTTAATGAAAGGACAGCAACACACGTGTTCCCTGGAGAGCTTCTGAAGAGGGCACGTCATTTTTCTGCTGTTTCTTATGCAAGCACTTCTGGTGGAGTGAAAACCCCTTCAAGCAACATGAGGTACACAGGACACGCAGCAGCTCCACTCACACAATGTACACTCACACACCAGCAGGTTCTGTTGTAACAGAGGCTGCTTAATACAGTACGTTTGCCCTCGCCCCACAAATTGTGACTTGCATAATATGAAAAACAAAGATCTTTATTTTTAGTGTGTTTCTTCTTAAAGGGATAGTACATTAAAAAGTCTGCCATCATTTACATGCCCTTATTTCTTTCCAAACCCATATCTTTTATACTTTTGTGGTCTAGTGACAACAGCTGTTCTTGGTCTCCTTTCACTTTAATTATATAAAAAAAACAGCTTGGATATTTTACCTAAAGATCTACTTTTGTTCTGAAACTTACATTATATGGGTTCGGAACAATACTAGGATGTGTAAACGTTAACTTTTTTAATGAACTAGCCCTTTAATTAGTACATGAAAATTCATATTCTAGTTAGCCAAGGTGACAATAACCTCCTAACTACTGTATCCAGCCTCTATTACAGCTAAACCATCATCAGAACTGAGCAGTGATGAAGTCATACAGATAACACACAGTGGACAGGTGGCTTTACCTGAGAGGCGATCCTTTGGGGGTGGCGATGCCGTAGCCCTTGGAGTCCAGGTTCCCTCCGACCTTCATGGTGTCACAGGGTTTGCGCTGCTCGATGTACTCGTTCATGGTGGACTCCAGCAGGTAGGCGTACTTCCCCTTGGACTTCCTCACTCGGATGACCCCCTCATCTGTGGTTTTCACAAACACTGAGGGGTCTGCTGACTTCATATAGGACCACATCTTCTCAAAAACGGCAATCTTTGACCTCTAAAAGGGAGACAGTCATAAAGTATCATGCATTTACATGGTTTACATGGTTTATTTTATAATAAGCCATAGTGTTGCGTCCTTGGGTGTGGAAAAACACTGAAAAACAAGTTTTCAAAACTTTCAGTTTTTTTATTTTAATTTTGTTGGTGGAATGTATTTAAATATTACAGAACTACAAACAAAAAAGTTCAAATAATGTTCTCATAACCAAGCAAAAGCATTAATATAACAACAGAAACTGTATGTTTTGAACATTCCTCAAACATTCAAAATAACACTGTTAATGCCTTTGTTACGTTAGGGAAACAATCTTACAACCTAAAAATTGTTAGCTGGGTTCTTCAGATAATAACTTTCATTATCATTTCTAGACTTTCATGTCTTTTCTTACCCTGAAGAACTCTTTGGTGGAACCTGCGTCCAGAGTTCCATAAGCGATCTCAGTCTGCTTGGCCAGATCCTCTGCACTCTCGATGGGCGACACCATCCTTTCCACTGTGAGAAAAGCAGCTAGATTGGCTGTGTATGAAGAAATGATGATCAGGGTGAAGAACCACCAAACCCCACCCACAATACGGCCAGAGAGAGACCTGTAAAACACAGACATACAGGTGTAAATGCCCACACACACATGAATGCTTCATGGCCATCACTGTAAATCCATTTTAATCAAAAGCTGAACTATACCGCTCTACTTAAGACCAGCTGAATGGTGTGACCAACCATGAGATACTAGAGAATTGTGTTTTCAATTTTGTAGCAGTACTTTAAGGCTCTTTTCTTCTCCAGCATGACAATGCCTCAATGCAGAAAGTGACTGTGATGCTGGGCCTACGCAAAGCCCAGTTCTGAACCCCTTTGGAATGAATTTGTATGCCAACTGCAGGCCAGACCCCATCAGGGCCTGACCTCGTTGCCTGAATGGGAACAAATCCCCAAATCCCCACAGCCATGTTCCAACATCTAGTGGAAAGTCTTCCCAGAAGAGTGTAAGTTGTTAGGAAGAACCAGCTTCTTATTGCTGCCAATGATTTTAGGACTAAAAGCTCAGAAGCACATATGGATGTGCTGTATGGGTGCCTACATACTTTTTGCCCTATAGTATATAGATTTACAAAAGAACATCAAGATCAGGACTGAAATAATGTAAATCTATGCAGCTAAATATTCCACGGAAATTAATGAATATATAAAACCATAACATGCTCAAATGGGAATCCATTATTATCAGGTCAGTCATACTTGGTGGATCACTGAATGTTCTACATTCTTAACCAAATTATAAATGCTGGACTGTGTTTTTCATGCTTCTTCATGCACATGTTGATGCTTACAGTGGTCTGAGGTCTAGCGTGTTTCCATCTTGCA
>JAZGTK010009708.1:0-17020 GCA_036877625.1 Ambastaia sidthimunki | reverse complement strand
GTGTGTGTGTGAGAGTGAGTGTGTGAGAGTGAGTGTGTGTGTGTGAGAGTGAGTGTGTGTGTGTGTGTGGTGTGACCAAAATCTAGATAATCTTAAAACATCAAAATTCTATCATCATTTAAATTCTCATACAAGAACTGAATATGATGCTACTTGCATTCAAATCAAATTTGGACAAATAAAATTAGACAAAGTGACCCAGTACTGTTTGTTATATTTATTACATATCAGCAATCTTGAAAAAACACTTTTTTAAATTAAACTAGAGGATTGGGCCTATATATAACAATATATAGTGATTTGACTGTAAAAGTAAATGGTTTGAATGGCTATTTTGGTAGACTTGAGTGACATGATGTTGTTTCTGTGTGTAGGGTACAGCAGTCTTCTGGTATAATCTCTTTCCCAGTGGAGAGGGAGATTACAGCACACGACACGCCGCCTGCCCAGTGCTGCTGGGCAATAAATGGGGTGAGCCTTGCAGACAAATTCTCCTATTAAATGTATAAACCAAGTTTTTTGTCTGATATACAGTTTCGTTAAAAATTTTACAGAAATTCATTTGTCTATTACTGTTCAAATACAATTAACAAATTCCATAAGAACCATCTGATCTTTTTCTCTTTCTTTCCTTTGTTACCTTTCTGTTAGTTTCTAATAAATGGATTCACGAGAGAGGGCAGGAGTTCAGAAGACCGTGTGGCCTGAAGGACACAGAATAATCACACTGGCAGCCATAAGCATCTTCCTCATGTGTCCCACCTGCTTCACTCTGAACAGACTCTGAAAACCTCTCTCCAGATCACAACAGCCAGCGTCTAACCCATTACCTTTATTTTGAATTGAGGTGTATGCGTGTGAGTGTGTGCGTGGGTTGTTACCTGTGTTAGTGCCTTTTGTCATTGCACAGCAGGGCTCCAAAGAATGGAGCTTTTCCTGACAGCACTCCATAACAGATACAGCTATTGCGCTGTATAATGGCATCAACATTTCATCAACCCAAACAGCCAAACCAAAGTGAAAAGTGAAACATGAAAATAAACGCACAAAATGCATGTTCACAGAATGATTGGAAACAGTTTAGTCTAATAAAAATGCTACTTTCTAAAGTGACTCTTTCTTTACTTCACTGCTGTGGCTAAACTTTGTAAACTATATAATTTTACCCCACAATCTCTCAAACACATATCTCAAACAGGAGTGTGTTACTATTATATACTATACCACAGCCACAAAGATTGCGCGTGATTTACACATGATTTTTAATAGTTTATAAGCATATTTATTTAAAATTAACAGAAAACCAAAAAAGGGGCTAGAGCAGTTATACAATAAGAGCAGAATAAGGGTGTCCATCAGCAAAATGGGAATCGGACACTTGCAGTTAGACAGTTGTACTGGTCATTGGATGTCTGATGTTAGAGGCCCTTGTTAGGGACCAACATCTTTCTGTGTCCTCATAAACCAAATTGCTTAAAACATACAAATTCTTTTTGAAAAAACATGACGTTTTGCCATTTGAGGGTCAGGTTTAGGGGTGTTTAAGATAGGACAAAGGTAATTTGATTAGCTCATTAAAATCATTATGCCTATGCAGAGTCCCCGTACACTGCATGTTTGTGTTTGTGTGTGTGCAGGAGAACATCCCCAGCCCAGCAGTGTGATCATCATCTGATCAGAGCATGAATTCTAACCGTAGAGCTCTTAGCTTTAATCACATTTTCCCATCATTCCTCACCTCTCTCTCTAATCTGCCCTCTCCTCACATGTCTGTTTAGGGCCTCACTAGGGAATTTGTTTCTGGACAAACAGATAAACTGATTGTCAAAGCCAAAGGTACAGCATATGTTGAGTACTCCCTGCTCAAATACACAATGACTCGATAGTACATCACTAAGTACACTATAAATTGCCACTTGATACTGACCCAGCAGTCCATTTCAGCTTAGTAAGCCTCTCCATGCCCCTGTTGTTATATTTTGTATATCTTTAAAATTGATCTTTTACAGGTGCATCTCACTAAATCAGAATGGAAAAGTTTATTTATTTCAGTAATTCAACTCAAATAATGAAATTCGTGTATTATATAAATTCAATGCACACAGACTGAAGTAGTCTTGGTTCTTTTAATTGTGATGATTTTGGCTTACATTTAATAAAAAACCACCAATTCACAATGGTGAATTATTCCAGTCTCAACAAATTAGAATACTTCATAAGACCAATAAAACATTTTTGGTGAATTGTTGGCCTTCTGGAAAGTATGTTCATTTATATATACTCAATACTTGGTAGGGGGCTCCTTTTGCTTTAATTACTGCCTCAATTTGGCGTAGTATGAAGGTGATCAGTCTGTGGCACTGCTGAGGTGGTATGGAAGCCCAGGTTTCTTTGACAGTGGCCTTCAGCTCATCTGAATTTTTTGGTCTCTTGTTTCTCATTTTCCTCTTTACAATACCCCATAGATTCTCTATGGGGTTCAGGTCTGGTGAGTTTGCTGGCCAGTCAAGCACACCAACACCATGGTCATTTAACCAACTTTTGGTGCTTTTGGCAGTGTGGGCAGGTGCCAAATCCTGCTGGAAAATACTGCTTTAAAAAGATGCTCCAAAAATTTCTTGGTAAACGGGTGCTGTGACTTTGGTTTTCAAACAGTGGACCAACACCAGCAGATGACATTCCAACCCAAATCATCACAGACTGTGGAAACTTAACACTGGACTTCAAGCAACTTGGGCTATGAGCTTCTCCACCCTTCCTCCAGACTCTAGGACCTTGGTTTCCAAATGAAATACAAAACTTGCTCTCATCTGAAAAGAGGACTTTGGACCACTGGGCAACAGTCCAGTTCTTCTCCTTAGAAGCAGCCCAGGTAAGATGCCTGTGACATTTTCTGTGGTTTAGGAGTGGCTTAACAAGAGAAATACGACAACTGCAGCCAAATTCCTTGACACGTCTGTGTGTGGTGGCTCTTGATGCCTTGACCCCAGCCTCAGTCCATTCCTTGTGAAGTTCACCCAAATTCTTGAATCGATTTTGCCTGACAAGCCTCTCAAGGGTTGGTTAACGGTTATCTTTTTTTTCCACACTTTTTCCTTCCACTCAACTTTCTGTAACATGCTTGAATACAGCACTCTGTGAATAGCCAGCTTCTTTGGCAATGAATGTTTGTGGCTTACCCTCCTTGTGAAGGGTGTCAATGATTGTCAGATCAACAGTCTTCCCCATGATTGTGTAGCCTAGTGAACCAAACTGAGAGACCATTCTGAAGGCTCAGGAAACCTTTGCAGGTGTTTTGAGTTGATTAGCTGATTGGCATGTCACCATATTCTAATTTGTTAAGATAGTTAATTGGTGGGTTTTTGTTAAATGTGAGCCAAAATCATCACAATTAAAAGAACCAAAGACTTAAACTACTTCAGTCTATTATTTATTTAATACACGAGTTGAATTACTAAAATAAATGAGCTTTTCCCTTCTAAATTATTGAGATGCACCTGTATATAGAAATAAAATCAACAGGAATTTCACCTTTTCATTAGACATTCATGGATCAAAGCCTGGTCTGTGATTGGCTGGTTACTGCCTTCATTAAAGAGGCTATTTGTAACTTTTTTTGTTAAAAGAATGTTTTGTTAAGTACATATGTACATAACAGATCATTGTTCAACATGATCTCCTTACCTTTCCTTGATTTGCAACAATAACTTTATAATAATATTGTATTTATTAAACAATAAGTGTATTTATTTATAATTACTTGAACCGTCAGGTCTGATGTCACAGAAAATGTATGTAAACAGAAAGAAGAAGATGTAGATGGTGGTGAATATAAAAGCAGCAGGATACTTCTGCTGAACCTCTTTTGTGTTCTACAGTGATTGAAATTCAAACAGGTTTGGAATGACGTTAGGTACTATTACATTCACACTTAATATCATGACAGTAACTCAATATACAACACAAGATACAAAAACAAAGCTACAATGTGTGTCATTTTACATTTACACATGCAGACATAGAAGGTCATACAATAGTCCAGAGGTCAAGTTGTCTGGGCAGTGATAAGGCTAGTGGAACTGGCATATAGACACACTTGTTCAGCTAAACAGTTCATGAAGCAAATCATTCAGGGAGGATGAATGCAGACTGAAAGTGTCTGTAACTGGTGAGGGATAAGGTGCCTTGTTCAGGTGAAAGTGATTGTACTGGTGATTGATGACAGTTTCCATCGCGTGAATGATCCTCCGCATCTGCTGTTCAACTTCCTCACAGTCATCTGGGAAAATGGAACGTAACTACAACAGCACAGCGTTCAGAAAAGAAATTAGGATGTTTCTGTACTACAGCCCCAGAGTTTTGTTTGAGGCACCTAATAGCAAGTAAACAAGACTTATTCTTTTCAGATAAATCATTTGTATACATTATATAAATGGTAATTATTAGACAGACACAAAGCCGGTTTAACATTTTGCAATATTTTTTGTTCGGAGTTTTTGCAGATCTATTATTGTGGTGTGATGACATATTGGACCCTTCTAACAAGTACATAAAAACTGGTCTCTTCCTGTCTGAGTGGAAGGTTGGAAGTCAAATTGGCAGAAAAGTGGACCAGGCCTGATGATGCTGGCCAAAAGTTTGGCTATGCAAGACTAATACTGAGTTAACCCTTTGGTGGTAGTTTGTTTAATAAGCTTGTGTGCTATTTGATTATACTAATATTATAATGTTCATGAGCTCAGCCAGGAATGCGATGATCTCTGGCAGAAGAACCATGTAGTTTTCCCGTGTCGAGGCTAACTCCAGCAACATCAGCAGTACTGAGAAACACCTGAACAAAACTTTTACTTTCTACTGAAGGATAAAGGATAAAACAAACACTGGTGTTTCCTACTGGTTAAAGACCACTTCGCTTAAATTGCATCAGCATTTGAATTACACCCTATAACTAGCCTCTTATACAGGTTTTTGCTTAAACAGTTCGACATTTCCCCACTAAAAGTATTAACGACATATTATTATAGTTTGTTAACATATAGTTTTACCGAAGCATTCGGGCCCACACTACCAGACTGTCGAACAGCTTCTATCCACAAGCCATCAGGTTTCTTAACAATAACTGAACTCAGTTGTCACACACACAGACTATGTTCACTATACAAATACACACGGGTATATTAACTTCTGCTGTTAAATGTTTCAAGTCTATAACTAAATGTTGATGACATTAACTTCTGCTGCTAAATGTTATACCAACTTCTGCTGCTAATGTTTACCGACAATACAGGTATGTACTGTCACTTTATGCCACTTTATAAATGCACAGCCACCTTATCCATACACTGTTATAGCTTATTATACCTCTGCACAATGCCATAAACTGCACCTTAGTCTGCGCTACATTTGATATGTCATGTATCAGTCCTGTGGCGTATTGTGTTGTTACATGGTACTGTCGTCGTGCACTTGTACATTATGTAGCTTTGTGTTAGTCTTTTGTTGTGATATGTCTTAGCTCTTTATTGTTGATGTAGCTCTTGCTGGATTATGTGGCTCTTTGTTGTTTTGTGTAGCACTATGGTCCTGGAGAAACGTTGTTTCGTTGCCGTATATAGTTGTAATGACAATAAAGCTCTCTTGAACTCTTGAACTTATATATTTACAAGAGTTTACATGCTGTTGGGCTGATAAGCATAATAAATAAAAGACTGCACGTGTAAATGCTCCCCGATGCCTTGAATTGGTTTACATCAATTTATTCATTTCTGTTAACAAACAACAATAAATCTTTTATGGAGTGGTCTGTTGTTTTAGTTCTAGAGTTGTGTTTAAATAAGCATTGCTGATAGAGGTTGTTAGTGATAACGCCAACCATACTGATCATTCCTGCTACCCTGAGTGAGCTGTCGTGAGTCTTGAGCAGAATCTGAGAACTGAGAACTTTCCATTGTGAGTCGTCTCCCATGGCAACACAAAACTTGTTGTAGACTTCCTCTCCCCCAAGCATGTTTATAAACTTCAGAGGTACACAAAAATCCAGCTTTTTACACCCAATAATGATAACACAACTGTGGGAAGATCTCAAGACACGTTTGCCTTGAACTCAGTCCCCTGCTGGCCAGCACTCACACTTGCATTTAAAGTTCAGAGCCAGAGCACACTTACATCATTAACAATACACCACAGATAACAGACAACATGATCCAGTTAAAACTTTTCCTGCATGTCACTGCTTTAAGTTGTGCATTAATTCTGCTGGTATTACATATATACATACACATATCTTATGACATTTTGATGCTCCTCATTTGCTTTGAAATAAAGCGTCTGCTAAATAAATAATACACTTAATAACAGGCCTACATCTTTGTAAGGCTTTTTAAGAATTCATTTTTATTTTATTTACAATAATAAAAACTTGGGCGGTGAGAAAATCTATTACCATGATGGTTGTTAATATAAAAAGGCTATTACAATAATACAAGAATAATGTGTTTTATCTTTTGATTTCGTGGATGGCAACACCTTCAACAAAAACAGAAATAATGATGATAATGATGATGATAACTTACATATGCCATTATAACTAACTCTTATGTGTTTTCATTAGGGTTGCCTTGCTAACACTAACTATTTGGCATAGGTTAACTATCAGGACGTACAGAAGAAACTTATCCCCCGTTACGTCTGTTTGTTAAAAAGTGTAAATATATTCTCCTACCTTTAATGTATTGATCAGTTTCCATGTGTATCGAGTTTCCCCTCTGTTTTGCTTATGGTGGCAGTAAATGATCGTTGAATAAATAATAGTTCTACTGCCATCTTGCCTCTGCGTATTGGATATTAATGTGAGCTATGCGCGCCATACATGTCAAACGTATGTGACGCGGTGTCGTGTCGTAAATATCAAATGCGGTGTTTTTACACCATATAGACCATAAAAGTGATCATTTCACTTGTAAATCATTTCACTTGTAATACATTTTAAATACATTTAACAAAAAATACATTTTAATACATTTTGCACATTACAGACATTTTATCTTGGTGAAATATATTCTACCAAATTCTTGATCATATTTTCTCCACAATGCAGTCCCTAATTCATCAACCCTTACAGTATTTGTTGAAAGAAATGTGTATTATATTAAAGCAATAAGCCTCAAAAAGCTGTACAGTGAGATTACAACAGCTAAGAGACTTTGTTAAACACGAGATATTTTTATACAAAAAAACTGTTCCGCTAAGCACTGAACAATAATAAGCTTAAGAAACAGCGAGACAGACGCAGTAATAGTGATGTAATGAGGTCACGGGGGTGTTTATTTTACCACTGCTTCAAATGGCTCACCCAATACTAATAATATTAATAATAATATATTAAATCATATTTATATGTATGGCCTATGTAGAGTGTGTTTCTTATTGCACTATTACAATAAGATAAAAGCGCCTAAATGCCAAAACCTGCTCGGTCTATTTAACAGAGAACCGGTATGACGAATAAACTGCATGACCCCATTAAAACCCTGAGAGGGTGTGAAACGAGACGCTCTCTATGACCATGTGTGTATCTGTGATGGGTGCAGATACACACAGACAGCTACAGCTGAGAAAATCAAGAGATCAAAATGATGCGGATTATAGACACACAATCTGTCCTGCAAATCCAGAGCGCACCGCTGTTCCAGATTCTCTGATAAACTTTCACGAAAGAGGATTTTATCAACACATTTATCGGCATTTTTACAAGACCGGGCGAGGATAACGTGCACATGAACGACGGGCAGATGGTGCGCAGTATTTACCATGCTGCCGCTGGACACTGCACACGCATTCATGGCCATTAACCCGCTATTCTGCCTGTTTTAGGGTATATTGTTAATCATTTTGTGATTCTAAATCAGAAATGTATTTTTACTGAATGTAGGGTGCTGGGTCCAACGACAGAGATATGCTGTTATTGCACCGCCTCGGAGAAGCCTAACAGACCATGATGAAGACAGAATCCTCATCCTCCCCCAAACCAACTAGCACCACCGCGCTCCGCAGCCCCTCTCCTCACCGCAACGCTTACGAAGCGGCGGGGATTCAGGCGTTGAAGCCAGCGGCCGATTTCTTAAATAAGGGCGATGCTCAGGATGGCAAGCCGAAGCCCAGCACCCGCGGTCGAACGTACGGCTCAAACGTGCACCGCATCAAGAACATGTTCATGCAGATGGGTGCATCGTCACCCACCGAGGCTGAAGATCCGCATGGGGCAAACGATGACGGTAAAGCGGTGCGTCTGACGCTCCCGCGCGCCGGCAGCCTGAACGAGAACGTGGATCACAGCGCGCTCCTCAAACTGGGATCCAGCGTCTCCGAGCGCGTCAGCCGCTTTGATAGCAAAACGGACGCGTCGCCTCGGTACTCCAAGCTGCAGGAGACGAGAAAGATATTTGAGCAGCAGAATCCGGAGAAACAGGCGGCTTGTAATCGGGCGTTGCTGAGGAAAGAACGAGCTGCGGGATTGCAAGATGCGGCGCGTTTGGATGTGGCGCGCTTCAACGGCAGCACGGAGTCTTTGGATAGCCTGGATGCTGGCGAGGCCGTGTCGCCTACCGTCAGCCAGCTCAGTGCCGTATTCGAACGGGCCGCTGAGCTGCGAAACAACCTGCACCGGCTGTCAAACACGCCCCCACTACCTCTACGAGGAGTCACCCGCCGGGTCGGCTCAAAAGTCATCCCCAAACGGGTACGCACGTTTCCTCCGGGGACAAACAAGGAGAATGGGGTTAACCAGCAGCAGGTGGAACAAGGTGGGAGGTTCAACAGCCTTAATGGAGCTTCTGAAGTTCAGGGCAGTCTCAGAGCTGTAGACACGGAGTCATCAGAAGGTACAAAAACAGAGACAATTGATGAGTCTAGTGTGACTAAATCCAAAACTCTTGATGCGTCCCAATCAGGAAAAATCACTGCCACAAAGGTGCAAGTTACTCTTGTTGCAGCAGGTGTACATACCTCTTTGGAAAATGGGGACACTTTGGAGTCTGACATTAGCAATGATGGAAAGGCAGAGGATGGTCTGGTAGGACATTCACGTCCATCAGTGGGGGTCTGTAAGGGAAAGGATGATGATGGCACTTTGAAGGAGAATTACTCTACAACTGATCTGGTGGATATCAGTATCTTCAGCACAGTGGGAGAAGACTCTGCTGGTAGTCAGCTTGAGGACGAGGATGATGAAGAGGTTTATGAGCCAGAGTCAAACTGCACTGAGCTTCCTGGATTACCTGTGGAGGAAGATCCTTCCCCAAGCCGGAAGATTCAATTCAGTACTGAACCCATTAAGGTGAGTTTACAGTAAAACTATTGCAAACAATAAATACATTTGAGAATTTCTTAGTATTCAGTTGTGTTCCTCTGTCGCCGTAGTAACACCATGCATGTAACAACAACTGAGCTGGAATGGACTCCACAGATTTATGCAAAGCCTGATGATCAATGTTATTTCAGCACAATTATGACAGTGTGTCAAACAGTCTTCTGTGCTTCAGTGGTAGCAATCATATGTACATTTTGTACAAAACGTTAACGTTGTTAGTCACAAACCTGCTTAGATTTGGTTTCTGATCTAAAAATACTGCCCAATTTTAAACGTTTAGTTGATTTAAAGGCTTAAGTATACAAAACAAACAAACAAACAAAAACAGATTTTAATGCAGTCTCAAACTTTTGGACATAACTGTATGTCATAAATGGTGTAATGTTTGTATTTTCATCTTTATCACCTCTAACACAATTATTATGATGTACAATAGTGAAATATTTCAAATGGAGAACATTTATATATAATGGGTACTGGGTGGTTTAAACTGTGTTTAGCTGATGTGAAGAGATATTATTTATATTATTTATTCGAGTTTAAATAAAGAGTTTTCTATTTTAATGTTGGTTATAGTGAATGAGCAGGTGCTCGTACATTTAAATGATTGTCTGGGGACAGACGTGTATGTGTTTATCTGATGGAGTAAATGAGCTTCATGCATTATATAACTGAATCTTCTTTTCTTTATTATTTATAGTGGCGTTGTAACTCTGACAGGATGATTTTAGAGCCTGCAGTCTGAAACAGCTACACTCAGAGCACACAGAGTTAAATAGACTGTCAGTCTGTTTGTCTTGGCATTCGTTCTATTTCAGGTAGATCATTCCTCCCTCTCTTTGATTAGGGTTAGGTGTAGGGTATGATATTTACCCAGGACAAATGCTGGCCTGACATCTGCTGCTGAGGTAACAAGCATACCTCCCACAGGCAGGGTGTCCGACATGCTTATAATCACCAATCATCTTCTTCTGCCCTTTTTCTTTCTCTCCAAACATCATGGCATCAGATCCATTAAAATCTTATGTCCAATAAAATGCTCAACGACCTCTCCCCTAAAATTATAATTATAAAATAGTTCAGTTCCTTGAATCTGATTGTCATTTTGGGTGAACTCAGATATATTTAGCTTTTTTTGACAATTCACTTTAATTACTTTACATGGTAAACAAAAAACTGGAAATGCATGCAAATGAAACAGCCACTAACAATTAGAATAACAACGAGCAAAATATGTACATGAAATTGTGTGAAGATGAACACAAAGCAGAAAACATTAAACAACATTTAGTCATCAAAGGTATAACCAAAACTGAGACACATGAGAGGTACATTTTTTATTTGATCGATCTTTCAATATTACTGATAGTTAAAAGAAGGATCAAATGAGGGTGACTGTGGCTCTGAAACAGTCTATGCTAATTGTGACGACTTCAAGCGCTCTCGCTGGGCTGCCGCCCTTGTAGGCGTGGTTCCGCGCTAGTCATGAGCGCACCTGCGCGCTCGCCTTTAAAAGGCCAGCGTTTCGAACAATGGTTGCTGGAGGGCTCCCGCCACTTGCTTGTTTTGTGCTTTGTTTTGCCTTTGTTTCCCGTTATGGTTTTGTTCTGTATTTAATTCCTTTTTATAGAATTATATGTCCATACACTATAACAGCACCGGTGCACTGCTTAACGCTACGAATTTAGTGAATTATCCATTTCATGTAATTTCATTGTATACGTTTTTTTTCTTTAATTAAAATTCTTTAATTATTTGGCGATTCTTGTCCCTTGTCCTCCTTGGTTTTGTTGCGATTGTGAGCCAGATCGTAACACTAATGTACTTTGTAAAAAAAACAAATTCCGTTAATGTTTTTTTCCAGAGAAATGAAAAAATGCTATTTGTACAGGGTGTGTAGGAGTGTTTAAGAGAGTGGGATAACAGTGTGGATAACAGTGTGGATAGGGTAGGGCTAGAAACTTTTTTATCCATTTTTTTCAAAAACGAAATCTGACATTGGAACATAAAATAAGTTTATCAGTGTATTATTGCTGTTGTTTTCTACACAAAAAAAGCACATTCTGACCTAAGCTATGAACAAAATAAAAAGACTCATAAAAGTATCATTAAAAATTCGGACCAGGAACAAGTACAGATTGAAGTTATTTTCAGACAGATTTTCAGTGAAGCGCTGTCACAGCAGGTTTAACGCAATGATTTTGAGCACCATTTGTTCTTGTGTGATTGTGATTGTGACTGATTGTGACACAACAAGTTTAAACATGCATTGTTCAGAGGAAATTCAGAGGAAACAGGAAAACAATTCTATAGATTTGTGTTATGAAGGCTGGGCTTTCTTCAGTCAATTTCTTCAGTCTCACATCCCTGTAAACTAAGTTAAATCTGGACTGCAGGCTGAGGAGAAACACCATTCAGTTTCTGCCAGGGTACAGCTGCCTTTGTATTGGTCAGTAAGTGGCCATGTCATACGTTCTCTCTCTCTCTCTCTCACCAATCCTGCCCTGTTTCACACTCATTCTTTTTTCGTGGACAGAATATGGGACAGTGTTTTTCCCTAAATGAATTTAACAGCTCTCAGTCAAACACAAGGCCTGTTGTGTTGGTAGGGGATTTAAACCTCTCTGTGGCTCTCTCTTTTTTTCTCTTTGGGCTGGAGAGCTGAGGCTGTCTTAAAAGGCAGATATCACACTAACCACTTTGTTCTAATTTTCTCCTTTCTTCCGTCTCTCACTGCCTCTTTTACATCTCACTCATTTTATTCACGGACACACAAACACACGCACACTCACACACATATGTGACAAGCCAGACTATACTTTTCTGTTCAGTCCCAGGTAACATTGGAGACAACTTTGCTCTTTGGCTTGTTTTTTTCCAGTGCTATATGTCTCTCTCTCTTTATTTATCATTTCTTTAAATCTTTCAGGTTTTTCAATTCAATTCAGTTTTATTTACATAGCGCTGTTTACAATGTTACTGTAACGAAGGGTCTGAGACAGCGGGATCCATTTGCAGCATTTATTTAAAGCGTGGTCAAAACAGGCAAAGGTTCTGGGCAGGCAGCAATCACTCACAGTGGTAAACAGGCAATGGTCAGGGCAGGCAGCAAACAATAAAAAATAACAAGAGACAGTCCAACTTCAAACACAGGGTAACAGTAACTGGGAAAAACGCTCAACATTTTATAGCCAGGGCAAATCAAGACTTAAAACAGTGCAATAAGACAGTTCAGAACCGGGGTTAATATGTGTGTAATAATGAGATGCAGATGGTAGTGGTAATCAGTCCCAGGACTGTGGCCCTGTGGGAAATGTAGTCTGGAACATGATTAGTATTCGGCAGATGTTTCCTCTGCCGGATTGGAGGATGAGCCTCGGGAGCACGGGAGCCTCCTCTGTAACAGAGCCCCCCCTATGAACGGCTCCTGACGTAAGGTATTGAAGCAGTCCACCTCAGCGCCTGGAATCGAGTAGTTCTCGAACTCTGTAAGCTTCCTCTCCATCGACCGTGATGGGGGGAGGTTGTTCTTGGGGCTTCCCTTCTGCCTCTCCAGCCGGTCCACCAGCGGGTTTCAAGAGTGAGACATGGAGTCTAGTGGGAGAAATACAGTAGTTAACTGGGAGTCTCAATCGAAATGATACAGGTGTAATCTGTCTAATAATCTGGAAAGGGCCAAGGTACCTGGGACTGAGTTTTCTGCATGGGAGTCTGAGGCGGAGGTCCCTTGTGGACAACCATACCCACTAACCAGGGGCATAGGAGGGTCCTGGGCGACAATGTTGGTTGGCTTGGTGTGTTTGACATCATACAGTGTGGAGCAGGTGGGTCCACGGTCCCAAACCTCCTTGCTTCGGCGCATCCAATTAGTAATGGCAGGTAGATCTGAGGGCTCACCGGACCAGGAGAACAGAGTTTTGGGCATACTTGGCTCACATTAGGAACTGACTCCAGTCTGCTTGGTTCTATTGGCAGTAAGATCGAAGAAATCTGATGATCTCCTGGTTGAGCCTCTCGGTCTGGCCATTGGATTGGGGGTGGTAACCGGAGGTGAGACTAATGTTAACGTTGAGAAGTTTAAAGAATGATGACCAGACCCGGGAGGTGAACTGGGGACCTCTGTCTGAGACAATATCCTCAGGAAGACCGTAGAACCTGAAGACATTGTTACACAGGAGTTCTATTGTTTCCAGAGCTGTGGGGAGCTTGGGCAAGGAAATTAGTCTACATGCCTTAGAAAAATGGTCAATGATGGTAAAAATTGTGGTATTACCTTGTGATTTGGGCAGGTCGGTGATGAAGTCAATTGCGATGTGGGACCAGGGTCGTTGTGGAGTGGGTAGTGGTTGAAGCAGACCAGCAGGCAGTTGTCGTGGAGTTTTGGTGGTTTGGCAGTTGGTACAGTTCTTAATGAGTTGAATGGTGTCGTGGGATATTAAAGGCCACCAGAAGCGATTGCGGAGGAGTTGGATGGTGGCATTGATGCCCAGAACTGGGGTTTTCATGGACCTGAGTGAACAGGCATTTATAAAGGGGTTCAGGGACAAAAGTGAGATTGGCTGGGCAGTTTGACGGAGGTGGTGTTTGGGAGTTGAGTTGGTTGATTTTCTATGGGGGGCTACTAGAAGGTTTTGAAGAAGTATGGTTTCTTGATGGTTGATTTCTTGAATATTTTCGGTCTGGCAGGATAGGACATCGGCCTTGGTGTTCTTTGAACCAGGGAGATAGGTAACTGTGAAGTTGAAGTGTGTGAAGAAGAGAGCCCATCGAGTCTGCCTGGGATTTAGTCTTTTGGCTGTGCATAGGTACTCAAGGTTTTGTAATCTGTGAGCACAGTAAAAGGATGAGTTGCTCCCTCTAACCAATGTCTCCACTCCTCAAGGGCTAGCTTGATATTGAGTAGTTCACAATTTCCCACACCGTAGTTGCGTTCAGCAGGGAACAACTTTCTGGAAAAGTAGGCACATGGGAACATTTTGGCTGGAGAACCATGGCGTTGTGAGAGTATAGCCCCTACCCCAGTATTGGAGGCATCCACTTCCACGATAAATGAACGTTCTGGGTCTGGGTGTTTGAGTTTGGGAGCGGTAGTGAAGCGAGTCTTTAAGTCCTGGAAGGCCTGCAGAGCTTCTGGGTTCCATTTAAGCTTAGAGCATTGTCATTTAGTTAGAGAGGTTAGTGGAGCGGCTACAGAACTAAAGCCCCTGATAAATCTGCGGTAGAAGTTGGCAAACCCCAGGAAGCGCTGTAGTTCCTTTACTTTATGAGGTTGTGGCTATTCAGCCAAGGCTTGTACCTTCCTTTCATCCATATATACCCCCTTCCTGCTGATGATATAGCCCAGAAATGAGGTGCTAGTGTGGTGAAACTCGCACTTCTCCTCCTTGGCACAGAGTTTGAATTGTATTAATCATTTGAGGACGGCTCTGATGTGGGTAATATGTTCTTGGATGGAGTTCGAGTAAATGAGGATATCGTTGATGTATATAATCACCCATCTGTCAAGCATGCCTCGAAATATCATTCAAGAAAAAAAGAAAGACTGAGGGGCTTTTGGCCAAACCGAAAGGCATTACCAGATACCTGTAGTGACCAGTAGAAGTAGAGAAGGCAGTCTTCCACTCATCTCCCTCCCGGATGCGAATCAGGGTGTAGGCATTGTGAAGATCTAACTTGTTGGAATACCTGTTCCGTATTGTTCTGTAATGTAGCTGTTCCAGAGCAGCAGGGATGAGTGGAAGGGGATATCGAAACTTAATGGTTATTTCGTTATTTCGAAGTCTATGCATGGTCTCAGTCCGCCATCTTTCTTCTTGATGAAAAAGAAGCCTGCGGAGGCGGGAGAATTAATCAATCAATGAGACTATGATATACTTTAATGGACTACTAACATAGTTATCAACCCCTAGATTAGCTTAATTTCATATTTGCTCCCTGCTCTGTCACAGCAGTGAGATGTTGTAGCTGCAATTTTAATATTCTGCCGCCTCTGCTTGTAACATTCCTTAGTGTTTGACACAATCAGACCCAATAGTTTTAAATCAATAACATTATAAATCGCTACTACCAGCACTACGTTTATATCCAGGAAAGTTACAAATTGCAGCTTTAACGTGCTGAGAGAGCTGGCCCTCCCAGCTAAGTCTGGTTTCTCCCAAGGTTTATTCTCCATCTATATATCACTGGAGTTTTGGTTCCTTTCCCACTGTCGCCCTGTTGGCTTGCTTACTGGGGGACTGCTGACATATACTTTTAATGATTACAGAATCCCTAGTTATGTAATACTTGTATGTATGTTATCTGTAACATATATTACTAGTATGTATTTTGTTCTGTGTCTATGTCTTTAGGGCAACTGTGATGGAAATACCATCAAGGACTTTTTAACACAATATTTTAACACCATATATTGTGTAGAAATTTTATTCATTTTCATTTTTATTTTTTCAATTTGTTTATTAATGTCTGAATTTATTGTAGTATTTTGTGTAAAGCTGCTTTGAAGCAATGTAACATTGTAAAAAGTGCTATATAAATAAAACTGAATTGAATTGAGAATTAGATGGTCTGATAAACCCCTTCTAAAATTCCTCTCTTATGTAGTCTTTCATGGCCTCGGACTCGGGCTGGGACAATGGAAAAATTCTCCCCTTAGGAAGGGTGGCCCCGGGTATCAGGTCAATTGAGTGATGAGCAGGAAGTTGAGAGGCTTTTGTTGTGCTGAAGGCCTCAGTTAGATCAGCATAGACACTAGGTATGGTGGATTCTGGACTGGGAGTCACCTTGGGAGCCGAGGGATTCATGGGAAGTGGAGTGATTTGGCATATGCAGGCATCATGGCAGTTGGAACCCCACTGGAGTATGTCCCCGCTCTCCCAGGAGATCTGGGATGCTCACGTAGCCAGGGAAGTCCCAGTATTATTAAATGGTTGGGAGAAGGAATCACATAAAACCTGATGGTCTCAGAATGTAGTATGCCGATCTGAAGCGTGATCTCCTCCATCCTCTGAATGATTTTGCCCTCTCGAGCAGAGGTGAGTATCAAAGTCAAAGTGGAGTTTATTGTCATTTTAGCCATATACAAGTACATAGTGAAACGAAACAACGTTTCTCCAGGACCAAGGTGCTACAGTACAACACAGAACAACACAAAACTAGAATGTCAACACAAGACTAGAATGTACAACACGAAACTAGAATGTACAAGGTATATAAAAAAACTCTATATACGTAAAATGCACAAAGTGCAAACAGCCAGCACAAGACAGTAACGCAGACCAGAATACAGTTCTATACAAAAGTGATTGCAGTAACTGTGTAAAGTGACGGCAGTGCAAATATTAAATAGTGCAGATATTAAAAATAATAAAGATGAAGTGCAATAGTAGTGGTGTAATTTACAATGCGTTATATTGTATTTTACAGCCTGATGGCATGGGGGAAAAAAAACGTCTTAGGTTACGTATGTAACCCTGGTTCCCTGAAGGGAACGAGACGCTGCGTCGAAACGCTATGAGAAACGCTATCAGCTTTTATGCACTCTGAAACAGCTGTTGCAACAATCAATTACGGGGCATGACATCACAGACGGGGTGATGTCGTGACCAGGAAGCTATAAAAACCGCTTGTGTTGCGCTGCTCGGGTTAGCTTAG
>JAZGTK010009707.1:0-17020 GCA_036877625.1 Ambastaia sidthimunki | reverse complement strand
AGCAGGTGTGGTTCATCAGAACTGGGACTTTTCAAACAGACCTAACCTGGGCACCCAGAGAACAGCACATTTTGTCCCCCGTATTTAACACACACATAATTTAAATAGTCAGACAGTGGCATTAATTAGACTGGTGTGTTAGATAAAAGCAACATACAAAATCCAAGGTTTTTAAAAGAACCGTTTCTTTCTAACACACTCTTTTTGTAGTCTCAAGAACCTTTTTCTACTACAAGGAACTTTTTTTGTGAAACAAAACAGTTCCATGGATGTTAAAGGTTCTTTGGGGAACCATACAGCCAAAAATGGTTATTCTATGGCAATGTGAACCTTTTTTTAAGAGTGTATGTGCTCTGTTATCTAGTGTATTCATTTTTAAAGGGTAGCATTGTCTCAGATGGAACACTAATGGTTTTAAACCACACACTAGCATTTATAATTTTCCAGCTGAGGGAAACAACGTATGTGATGTGTTGCCGCTAACCAGGAATTGGGCCGGATGTTCTGAGATTTAAAAAGCAGCTGTGATTAAACGGGTTACGGCACGATTGTGCAGCCAAAAGGAAGAGCAATAGGCTGATGGGAAATAATACAATTCACAGGGAGGAGCGTATGGAAGAATAGCAAAGAAGTAGCGTGGGATTGAAGCGCACTGTGGCAGGTGTCACCGATCCTCTTATGCCGTCTCACACCCACACGTGTCTTCATAATGCATGCTGCTCAGGCCCACACAATCACACATTACAATGCCACAGTGTGAGCAATCAAACAGCATTGGATATTGGGAGGCATGTTGCTTTATCAGGCTGCTTAAAATTGAGGCTTTCTTTCAGGCCTACATGCCTTTATATTGTGTTTAAAGACATGAAAAACAGGGCGAATGATAATTTGAGGTAATTTAAGATAACTTATTAATATCTGTTATTCTTGACTTTGTTTTATTTTGGCAATAATCACATGTAACAGGAAGCAACGGGTAAAACAAATATAGTAAACCTGCCAGCAGCATCAACACAACTACCCTAGAAATGTTTTCAGTGACCTAAAGCAAGAACCTTCAAGACTGATGTTCTGTGAGGATCAAGAAAGTTAAAGAGGTTAAACTTTGTCATCCACCGCTGGGGAAATAAGAGACAAACCCAGATTTCATTGCCTGACAGCAGCTTCCCATGAACAAATTATTCATTTTTCCCCCTTGACACGGTGGATAACAGGACAATGCTGGAAATGCCACATCTGACACTTTAGAGAGTATGCCAGCTTTTATACTCAGCTGTCCTACTTGGAAATAGAGCTGAACTGATTGTAATCCCCATATGCCAAAAGGGAATATAAAGAGAAATTCAGTCACAACTGGGCTATCATGTTTACAATTATATGGAAAAAAACTACACAATCATCTCTACGTGTCACAAAGGAATTTTTGGAGCTTTTTGAAATTTTTGAAGTTAAAAAAAAAACTTTATGGACTGCATTTCCAAGTAATGTTAGGTATTTTTCTTCCCTGGAACTGCACGCAAACACTGTAGAGCTTTAAAATTTTAGCACGTGTTTGCGAGAATCACGTTGGCTACATCTGTCACTGCTACACAACTTATTGGAAGCCAGATTCATCATCTGTTTGGTAATGTTGTAGTGAAACTGTTCACATTTGTGTGGCTTTTTATGCATCACAATATGGCATCAGACCAAGCCAAAAATGAGGAAGCAAACACCTGTTTCTTGGTTCCACGTTTTGTTAACCTCCATAATTAGAGCTGCGGGGCTTCCCAATTAACTCCTTCTATTGTTGCTGCAGGGTAGCTCAAATTGACAGAGATTAAAGAATTAATAATTCCTGAAATGAATGAGTTTGAACAACATATGCTCACTGGTTAAACATCAGCGCTTATGTGTGGTACACACCTGTAGGTAATTAAAACACTCTACAATGAGTTAAGCTCTAGAGATACACTGTTAGAAACATATTAAACAGCAATCATACAGAGATGGCCTCTCCTTAAATACTGAATGCTCAAATTTTATGCAATTTGAGACTGCTTTAAATATAACAAAGCAACAATTGCAATAAAATTTACACCAGAAAGCACAAAAATTCACATTTTTGGGTAAACTGTTGAAAAAAGACTGAGCTTCTGTTGACAGTGGTTAGAAAAGTTTGCTTTATTTCTTATTGACTGAATGGATTTTCCAGTAAATGTATTCAACCACATCCCTCTTTTATAACCAACAGAAAAAACAAAGCAAACCAACAAACAAAAATATCTCAAAACAGACTGTGAAATCATCAAAAATTAGATGACTATGAATAATACATTTTGCATTAAAATATCCCAAAAATAAGTATCGTTTAACATTGCTATAACAAGTCATCATGTTATAGCAGAAACACAAAGAACTCCAATCAGATTTCTCTTAACTAATCAGTCAACATCCTTATCAGTGTGAACATCTGTCACCTTACACTGCCTCAGTGTGTGTAAAACACCAGTTCAACCGACTCTTCAAATTCTCACAGCGGTATAAATGTTAAATGTCTCACTTGAACTTTACAAATCTTTTACTGCTTATAAAATACTGCTCTCATATGAGTCCATAAATGAATGCTGTGTTCTGTGCCTAATAAAACGTGTCTCAAGAAACTGTAAAGGAAAAGCCAGAGAAATATAAGCATTTTGACGGCCACACAGTGTGTTGTGTTTGTGGAACAATGGCAGTGTGCGAGGGAAGGCTAAATAGGCAGAACTGTTTGGGTTGAGCTGGAAGCCACGTTCTGAAAACCTGCGGTGAACTCTGAAAGGTCAGCTTGACCCCAGTAGCCGATCAATGATATCTCCACAAACATCATCTCATGAAGAACTATGTTGCACAGTGTGTATAGAACAGGACAGCTTATATTTCACCTGTATTGGGATCCTGTAGCTGTTCTACTGTCTTTGTGCAAAAACACGTGATTCCATGGGTTTCCTTTGGAATGTTCCAAACCACACATTTTATATCTGAACATGTGTTTTTGTACATGTGAAATTCATGTGGACAAGTAAAAACAAACATGTGCTTCGATATAAAATGTGTGGTTCATTTTTTAGATTTTTGTGTTAATCCCACAAAATTCCTACTGGGAACACATAAAATCACGTGAAATGTGGTGACGTTTTTCAAATGATCACATTTTTGCACAAGTAAAATTCATAACTTTTTTGTAATTATTTTCAATAATATGCAAATAATTTTTAATACTTATTTTTTGTGTTAAAGCTGGATGCAGAATGGATGTGGATTGTTTTATACATAGCTACTCTCTAATTGGTAGCTGAAAGCACTATCAACTCAAATAGTTTTTAATTTAGCTGCAGATTCTGTGCAGGCCTAAACATCAGCCATGTTAATGAACAATTAATACAGCATTTCTATCAAAAAGTAAAAACACTTTCCATTGCATGTGTTGTAGCAACACCATTCAAGAATAACTTCTCAGAATGTAATTCTCAATGGCTTTACTTCATTAAGATCTGATGGTTTGTGCTGGGGACAAACTTTGTAATTAAAGTACATTTACCTACAGGCGCCTATAACATTTTAACTCAGGTTAAATCTGACATGTCCTTCCTGGGGAAGATCTCAGTGAAGTGGTGATCAAACTTGTGGTGGCATACTCCCAAATCTCCGATCTCAGATGAGGTATGGCGCCTAAAACAAGGCATAGCAGCTATGTAAGGTCTTTGAGGTGGGAAATCACAGAGCAAGATAAGCAACAAGTTCACCTATGCTCTACTGATGGACAACAAATCAAATTTATCCCTCGCTCGGTTTCAGATTTACATCAGAGTATTTACACTATCAACAGGTGGCTAAATGAGCTGATATGTCTCTTGAAATTTTCAGTATGCAAAGTGGTAAGTATTAAAGGGATAGTTCACCCAAAAATGAAAACTCTGTCAGCATTTATTCATCCTCGTGCCATTCTGAACTTGTATTTTTTCATCTTGAAGAATAATTATAAAAAATGTGTTTGTTTCTTAAAAATGCTGTCATATGGCTTCAAAGGACCTACATAATGCACAAGTCACATGGACCTCTTTTATGTTACTTTTAGGGTAATTTTAAAACTTGAGACCTTGTTCTCATTCAAGGAAAAAAGTGACCAGGATATTCTGCAAAACTTCATCTTTTGTGTTTCACTAGAAAGTCATATGGGTCTGGAATGACATGAGTAAATAATGACAGATTTTTATTTCTGGTTTAACTTCTCCTTTAAGGAAACAGGGAAGAATTGAGCAAGGTTGTCTTTCAGTATGGGCACTGGATTCAAATAAATATAATCTTACCATTAGCAAAAGGCTAATTAGCTTATTCTACCTCTTTTTCTAGTGAGAAAGAAAATGAAACTTACAGAAACGATGTGTTTGTCATTTCGTAGAACATATTTGTGCAAAAAACATCTCTGTGATCTAATTCTCGTAAAGAAAACCAAGTTACAGACAACATTGCTAAACACTGATATCAACTAAAATATTGCACACTCAGACAGAAGTAAACAGGTTTATAATATTGGCACATCGCAAGTGTCGATTTAGACACAAGACATGTCTTTTTTGTATTTGTTTTTTTTTTAATTCATGACATAAACACCTTTTTTCCTCAAAAAGTCTCACAGGCTTGTTATTGCAGCACATTTCCCCTTTTTTCATCTGTTTTGTTTCTTTTTAGAAAAGAGTTTTATTGGTGGCCATTCACGGTAAGTCTTAGAGTGCATTTTGGCAGTACGGTGCGTCTGTTGCGGGCAGACAGACAGGGGCAGACGGCAGGTGAACGGGTGGTCCATGCGTTACAAGTGACGCGTGCCGCTCCGTCAGGCTGGTCACATGCCCGAGGCTCCCAGGCCCATGCTAGCCGCATGGCTCATGCACGGCAGCGTCTGCACCGCTTTGGGGAAGTCATGTGTGACGATCCGCCCGTTCTCCCCCCCGCTGCCGTTCCCGCTCATCCGGGTCAGGGTGGAGCAGTGCATGGCGTCATTGATGGATTGCTGGGATAAAGACACAACAGCATTAGACAGGATATGGAAATATATGCAGAAGTGTTTAAAAGATACTCAGTTTTAGAAATAGACATTAAAAGATGATTTAAGCATCTGCCTAATGGAGTATGCACATAAAATGTTTTGCTATGTGATGACAGGATAATTAGTTAGACAACTATTGTCAGTTAACTAATTGCTTTGTGTTCAGTTTGTGATTTCCACCTTTTATGTTTCCTGGCAGTAATCTGTTAGTGTGGTGTGGCTCTGGTGGGTACAACATAGCGTTTGTATCAAAGCTAATAAAAGTTCCCAACACTTTAAGCTGAAGTGTGACATTGACAAATGCTGTCTTCTATCAGAGTTTAATCTGCAGAGCTGTACGCCTGTCATTTCATAGGTTTACTTCCTGAAAAGTGTTAACACCATGGCCTGAGCAGTAAAAAAGGGGGTTTACTACAGTGTAAACTCAATGTATTACAGGAAACCCAACCAATTCTGAACTGTGCTACCCATAATTATTTGGGGCACTTAAGTTAAAAACAACTTTTTATTTGAAGCATTAAACATTACATTAAAGCTGCTCTGTAGGTTAATTCTGTTGTGTTGTCAACTTTTAATTGCTCTTCTGATGTTGTTGTGTTGTACCCCACAGGACCACCATATTAAGGCCCTCAAAACCAAGCTGACACTGTAAAGCATCTCTGACATGTGGGTAGACAATAAACAGCTTTGATAGGCGTGTAACTCAAGCTTAATTTGCTCCAGCCATGTGGAACTCCAGTAAGAAATGTTTTCGTTTTATTTGTTCTATTGTGAAGAGCACCTCACTGTTGTTGTCACAGCCAGTGGGCTTAAAACCAGGGCTAATGATGTGGCCCTTTAAATCATTTTTTCCAATCTAACATTGACTTAATTGTACTACACATCAATGCGTTAGGAGATGAAGCTATACGAATGATGCTAACTAATTATCTGGCCTGTAAAGTCTCAGAGTCCCGCTCGCCTGTTATGAAAAATGGACAGCTGTGAAATGTGACTCCTGTCAATTGAATTAACAAAGCAAATCTATATTAATCTGTGCTATTATAGTATTACATGAGTGTGTAATACCCAGCTAAACTGGTTACAAAGCCTGCTTTGGACAATTGCCTGTCATATAAGTACTGATCATAAGATACCGCTAAGGTATCAGGACATACTGTACATAAGTGATGTGCTACAGGGGCCAGTTGGGGGTGTTGTTTTGCAACAGTGTCTCTTTGATTTTTCAGTGTGGCCTTTGTTTGCAGATGATGTTATGAGATATACTGATAGTTGCTTTAAATTAAAAACACATTAGCAAAAGTGCATTAGGTAAGCCTGACACTGGACTTATTTTATCGAGCAGGCGAGCTGACTGATGGTGCATAATCATCAGTCTAGACAGACTGTTTCAGGAGATATGGTGAAAAACAGAGACCTGCAGTGTCTCAGGGGAACACTTGCTCTGCCTTATGAATGAACAGAGACACGATGTGTATAAACACAACTCTAGTCTATGGACGGAGCAGCTAGCGGACAAAGGGAATCTGAGAGGAGCAGGAGAAATAGAAAAAGAGAAAGTGAGAGAGAGAGAATAGAAATATAGATGTAAAATTATAGATCATATAACATCATTTAAATAATAGTAGAACAGAGATCAAAGAAAGGGCTTTTAACATTTGTAATTCTGAAAGGAGGTTATTGTGGCTTTTAACCTTGGATGATGAAACAATGCTCTGGAAAAGCTTTTCCCCCAAATCGCAGTGCCAAAAATATACAGTGTAAAACAAAATTGAATGTTGTTAGGGTGAGATATTCAGCAACAGACGATCATAAAGTCCCTCAGTGCTCATTAAACTCATGCAGGTTTTTTGCTTATGTCAATAAAAAATGTCAAACAGCAAAATCATTTGACAATAAACATTAAGACATTCATTTTTCAATGGATCTACAAATGGACAAGCAGGTCATCTATCTGTCTAATCAATTGACTAAATAAATGCACAAATATGAATGTTAACCCAGGGTTAACAAATGTACAATGTGAAACCTCAAACCTGGACTACCCAAGGTTAATCAGTAATCCAGTATAACGTGTGAAACAAAGAACAAGATAATCTAGGATTATGAGCACCCAGGGTTAAGAATGGCTCTGGGCAGGGGCATTTGGGAGAGGGGGGTTCTATAACCCACATTTCAGATGTTTTGACCTGAATTATTGATTTCAAGTGTGAAAAGCCCAAAACAGAAGAAAAGGTGAGAGAAACGATAACAACAAAAACTAGAGAGAGAAAGAGAGAGATTGCTGAAAGTGGGCAGCAGAAGCTTCTGAGTCTGTGGCAACAGTTAGATGGGGGCAGGTTAGGCTGATACGCGGGCGGGATGTGGCCTACTTCTGCGCAGTACTCGAGGCTCCTACCCCAGAGAGCTTTATATCTTAACAGTGTCGGCACCGTACAGGCCGTAACTCTGCAGCTCAGTGTAGCTGCTGTCTAAGGCGGAGCACTGAAAGGCCTGAGCGGCCCGCGCGGACACCTTCATTCTGCGGGACTCTGTTCTCGACTTGTAGCAGAACTCCACTAGGGCCACCAGCATGGCCAGGCCCAGCCCACCAATCAGAATGTAGAAGACCCCAGCCACATTGCTGAGACTGAGAGCGCTGGTCTTGTCCTAGAGGAGGAAAAGGAGCAATGATGAGACTGTAATAAACATAGATGCTAAACTACAGTTAGACAATAACACAATAGACATTCACATATAGTCACACGGTTGTATAGTAGCACTACATTAATTTGTACTTGAATAAACAGTAAATTTGGATTCATATAAAAGCTAAACTGTCCTGTTTAAATGTTTTAAATTCCCAAAAGACTATAGAGTGTAACAGTCTAATAATGGTGTTAAAAGGATATATCACCCAAAAATGAAAGTTCTGTCATGGTTTATCTATTCTTGTCTTGGAACATAAATAAATTAAGAATAACATTGTACCCAACACAAAAGACAGACAGACAGACAGACAGAAAGAAAAAAAGTTTTTGCAAAACATGAGGGTGAGTAAACAATTACACAATTTATAAGTTTTGAGGTAAGTACCCCTTTAAAATGTTATCCCCTCATGACCTGAGTATAGAATGTAATAAGTATAGTGTTTCTGCATGGATCTATATATTTAGACTATATTTTGGTCCAAAATAAAATGTATTGATTTTATTGCTGAAATTGCCAAAATATCTACATTAAATAAACAATAATCATTTTACAGATGCTAAAATATCCATGGCAACTAATATATGTTAAATATGTTAAAATATGGTAATAATTATCATTTATCACTCCTTTAAACTTGGGAACATGCATTCATGCTCTAAGACAAGCAGAGAATTTGTGTTCACTTTGGACTCTAGTCTCAACTGACTATTTAACCCGCTTATTTTTATTTAATCTCCACTAAATCACAAGCTGCTAAAACATACAGTGTCACAGCTGCAGACCAACATCTATATTAGTGGTTGGCACTCATGCAGGCCAGGACATGAATCTAAAGGATTATGGGATCTGTAGTTTTTCAAATGAAAAAGTAAATATGACTTTCTATATGATTTTCTATCTTCCACAGAACCAGAAAGTGTTGTACTGGTTGCTCTTTCCCTGCAATAACAATAAATAAGGACTGTAACTTTAAAGCTGTAATCCTTAACTTTTTGTTTTAAAAAGAACAAAAAATAGTTATAGAGCAAGTACATAACAAATTAGTGTTTAAAACAGTCTCCTTACTCTACAGCAGTTTGCAACAAGAAGATTATAATAATGATTTATAATTTCAGCTGTCAAGTCCGATTTTCAGGGAAATGTCAGTTTGACATGTGGTTATGTCAACAAAAAGAACAAGATCCGGATACTAAATTGCAAGTGTGGGTGAAGCATTTGTAGTTTGTTATTAAAGCAGTTTTTAGAATTTAAACTCCATGTTAGGAAATAACTCCACATGTAACTTGCAATGTTATGTTTTGAACAGAGGTGGTGATAGAGAGGCAAACGTTACAGATTGCAGCTCTAAAACTTAAAAAGGACACAAAAAAAACTCACACTGAAACATCAAGTGATCAAAACGCCTTGTGTTTTCAGAAATCATATGGTAGCTTGGTGGCTGAGAATTAGACTAGAATTTTTAACTAAAAATCTTGACATCCACCCTGGCTCGCCATTGTGCTAATGAGACAAATGTGGACGAATTCAGGAACCAATTGTTCTTTTGAGGTGGATCTTTTCAGTAATTTGGCTGATCCTCAGATTGTCTCATTTTATGTTCCATGGAAGACAGAAAGGCATAGTTTTAATTTTCGACACAATGACACAATTTTAATTTTTAATTTAACTATTCTTTTAATCTTAAATACGAACTGCTCCTTTAATGTGGAACCTGTTGTTTTTTTAAAAAGGGACATGTGTTGTTGTCTCGTGTGCCATGCAGGTGGATGTGGTGTAGTGGGGGTGTGGTGGTCAGGGCCTATGACAGTACAATCAGCTGTCCACTGGGTTTGCATCCAAATACATGCACACTCCAAGGGCAGACAGGAGGGAGAACACAGAGGCTGAGGACCAAGAGAAGGGCTGCTCTCTTACTGACGGTGAGAACAATACCACCATTTTCTCTCCAGAGTTCCATTTGGACCACCGGCTATTTTAAACAGAATGAATGTATCACAGAGTGAGTCATCCCATCTTAAAATGTGCTCTTTCTCCTCACGATTCCTGTTGCCTGCCATACTATTATTTACACTTGAACTAGTAATATCAAACCACACATTAATTATACAGTATTTTTAACAATTCCCTTTTGAGCTATAACATCCTTACTTTATTAAAGGGAACAAGGACAAAGGAAAAAAGCAGCAAGCACAAAACAGGTTTAGGCTTTAGTATCTAATAATATCACCAAACACGTATGAATACATCATACTTGTACATCTACAAGTACATTAAAGCTGCTTTGTGCTATAATAAGAGATAATGAGTGCCAATGTCCGGAATAGTATACTAATATAATACTCCTATTATTTATACTGTTTGTTTACCCTGCACAGTATGCAAATTTTCTGTATGCACTGAATTCTCAGATGACTACATTTGTCAAAATGTGCAGTATACATATTTGCTTCCAAGCTGGTTTCTACATGTTGTTTGGTCTAACAGGTTCCCCGCCCCAAACTTGCACCCTGGGCACACAGTTGACTCTGCAACAGAGTTGACTCTGTGTTTTGATTGGCTGACACATGCAGGTTGCAGTCAGATTCTCTTTTGCCATTATGGTGCTCAGGGCTGTCACAGAAACAATTTTCTTTCTCATGACATTTATTTCAGTGATATGCCAAGTAACAAAAAAAGGGAATGTTCTCAACGTTGGTTAACATTATCTCAAAAAAATGGTTAAAAATGTAAAAAAAAATTTTGTTGGTTAAAAAATTCTGTCAAAGCTATCAAAAACATTCTTGCAATAACATTATTACAACATTTGCTTAATGTTATACATCATATATCAAAAGTGTTATTTATAAGTTGTTAGTGGTAAAAAGGTTACAGAATTTAAAAATGTATGAATAACCAAGAAAGAACAATATATATTAATGCAACGTCTAAAAAACTGGACATTTGGAACATTCCTAGAACTTTCAATATATTCAAAATAACTTTTTAACATTTTTGTTCCTTGATTGAAACAGTACAGGAATTTGTTAGCCGGGATCTGTTGGGCAGGGCATTTCATGTGCTATTAGATAGAAAAACAGCTTACAGCAGCTTTAAATCATACATTAAGTTCAAGAATCATATAAATTATCAACAAACTTTCATTTATGCATGTCAGGTATATCTGTCTTTATCACGTGATCTCTACCACAACATCTGGAACAGGAAATGGAACCCTGGAGAGAGAGTGAGAACCGCCCACGTCAGACTGTAACTGAACCTACTGTTAGGGTGCTGGGGGGGCTAAACTGAGGGGAACAGAACAGGACCAAATGTATGAACTGACCTTTCTTCCGGAGTCCTTGCTTCCACACTCCCCCTTATCGTACCACCATTTGTTTTTCAGTTTGTCTAAGACGGCTTGCTCATTGAGCTTCAACACCGCTAGGTTAACTGGGATTCTTCAACCAGGGAAATAACATAAATAACATTATCCATGTTATTTTATGTTATTCATGCACATTAAACACATACCCATCCATGTCAACTCAACTATTCTGTTTTAATTGGCTGCACACACACACACATACACACACATATATCAGAAACATGTTGGTAGTTCATTGTAAAAGTGATATAGTTTAATACTCCATCTAGCGATGCTGTCTTGCTCCCTGTTGCGAGATGTGTATTATTGTATCACTTTGGGTAACCGGCAGGCCGCAAGCACTCTGAATAATGCAAACAGGTTTGACTATTATTGACCGGTTGCCATGGAGAAAAGGAGTGGCAGCATAATTTGGTCAGAATTTGACCTTTGAGAGATTTACTTATTAAAATCATTTACTTTTTAAAAACAGATTAAAATTGACACCAGATTGTTTTTGAGCATTCGGTTAGCGTTTCGTCTGGAGTGTTTGGTCAGCTCGAGTTGCCGGTTACCCCCCCCACGGTAGAGATAGTTTTACCCGCTGGGTTTGTCACATTGGGGCTGACCTTGGAATCACCTCCCCCGCTGCCACATTCTCCCTTGTCGTACCACCATTTGTTTTTCAGTTTGTCCAGCAGGCCCTGCTCGTTCAGTTTTAACACTGCCAGGTTTACTGGGTTTCTTGAAACGATAACGAAATAATAGTTTGGTCAGTGTCGGCCCGGATAGACCGTTGGAGAAACAGCGTGATGGGAAAACAGACTCAGACTCTAAACACAACACCCACTGCTCTGTGTAGTCTGGAATGGTAAATGCATGGCGCAGTGGTTTTGATCCGAGTCTGTGTGTTTTTTCAGTATGTTAATATGTTTTAATGGAGAACGATGCTTTTGTTAGTGGCCTTTGTGAAAGCCAGGTTTAATAAAGCCAGGTTTAGTAAAGCCAGGAGCGAGACCTCTTCAGACAGAGGAGGAGATAAGAAGAGGATGACCTTAGATGTGTTTACTGTGTGCTTTGCTTCATCCCTTTAGGGGATTTATAACAAGGGTCATTCTATAGAACAGGTGCCTTTGTTTGTAAACAATGACCTTAACAATGAATAACTTATGTCAACCTTTGTGTTCATACAGACATTTTTACTTATATGTGCAATATATATGTGTGAATATATATGTATGTGTTTTGCTTTATAATTTATCAATTTGAAACATAAACGGCAATATATGAAATTGCAGTAAAAACCACCATTCTGTTTTGATTTTTCTCTTTGTATTCATTGAATTTAGTTGACATTATGTATAATTCTTGTATGTATTAGTCTTAAATGTATTAGTCTTGACATTGTGTCCCCACATTGTGTTATGCTTAAACTCTATTTCCTTTTTAAAGTGAAACTATTTCCTTTTATAATTCTTCAAGGACATGTTAAAGTCTTTGTAATCACTTCACTGTGTATCTTTTGCATTGTTAAGTTTGTCAGCAGGGAATGATTTTATAGTTAAATGTCAACCTCCATTTTAAATGCTTAATTATTGTTTCAACGTATATTAAAATACATTAATTTAGCTTGATTTGGCACTAAAAATATATTGCTCATCTGCTGCATCGCTCTTCATCTCCTCCTCATCCTCGGGTCCTGCAAGCCCCGTACAGTTCACAGACACACATTTCCTCACGCCACATGCGATCGGCCGGCCAATCTGCGTCGCGAGCGAATGTCGTCTGATGCTCTGCATGTGTAAGGAGCGATTCACTGGCTCGATAAAACCCAGGAATTCTTTCTAATCCCAGAGGTTTCAGACAGACAGAAAGAAATCGGAGAGTGTCTCAGGAATGAAAAACAGACGACTGCATTCAGATTGATGAGCATTTCCTTTAGGAGGTTGTTTTGGTGAGATGATTTTATTGACTAAACACAGATGGAAGGAGATAAAGGGACACACACGTCAATCTTTAGGGCTGTCGCATCGTGACTGCAAAACAAACTGATTTGGGGTAGAAGTCTGAGATAAGACAAAGCAAACCTGGAACAGCTGTTAAAATGCACCAGAACAACAAATTATTCAGCGAGTCGGTAAATTAACCTATACATCAAGTGAAGTAAAAGGTAAGACAAGTTCAAAGGCTCAATGAACATCTTTTAGTTCATTAAAGTTCATTAAAGCAAAATGAGGCTAGCAGCCCATAACATCAGACCCTTTAAAAGTGATCTCTGTTAAGGGCTCTAAACAGTATCACTTAGACTGCAAAATGTAGTCGTGATTAAAGGGTTATGGTACATTGTGACAACTGCACCACATGTTTAACAAATCATAAGTCAGTCTAGAGCTTTCCATATGTTTGTCTGTGACAGCTGTTTTTGAGAGCAAAGTCTTCCAGTTGCATTGATATACTACATTGACACATCACATTACTGTTTTCACAGGATTACTCTTGTGATGGCAGAGTTTTAAACTGCAAACTGTGCATTTAACAACCTGTTAAGCATATCACAAAAGCTTTTTTTAACAGCTTGTGTCAATCACTTATTATATATAAAATACTAATTATATTTCTTCTCTAAACCATAGGTTTGACTTTACAATTACATTCAGTAAAATTAACAAGCATAATTTTATTGTATAATGAACTATCATTGGAAAAACTGTGGTGCTACTCGTACAGTATCCATCTCTGAAAAAACCCTGAAGAACAGTTTCCTGTTTTGTGACATCACTGATCTGTGTCAAGCAGTGGATGCCCACAGCAGCCAGTCCTTCATTACATGTAAACATAAGCCAGTATGGGAGTAACTCGCTCTCAAAATCAGATTAAATCGAGGGCCTGGCAAAGTGAATATGTGCTACACAGTTGGCAACTCAACAGCAAGTGAAACAAATTAGTGAATTCATTTCCACGTCTCTTTCACGCTTGCTGTCACAGTAATGGCTACCTAGCATGGAATTTAATTTGATTTCTACCCTAGGTGGCAAGATGGACGTCCGTCATTTACATCTTACATTTGACATCTCTCTCCTCACTCCCTCCATGCTCCCGGTGTTCACTTTGCTATACAGTGACCCAAAAAATGACTGTAAAATTGCTTTGAGGTCATTTCCCCAAGGAGTCTATCTTATTAGAGGAAGATGGAGTTATTGAGGTTATTTTAACAGCTCCAAATTGCCCTTGCGAGGCCCTTTTGCACTGCAATGAATGTAATACCATGTGGGCTGTGGTGTATTAGTCAGATGGGTATGTTCAAGCACAATAAATGTGGCATTAATGATGGCACCATACAATTAAAATAACAACCATTCACCATATATTGCAGAAATTATAGAAGAAACAGAGATTATAGAAGGTTAATGTCGACATTCATTTCAGAAGTGGCTTGCATGAGAATAACAACTGATTGGCCAATTTCTGCCATGCATAAGTCATTTGAGGAGAAGGCTTTCTTAATTCATAAGTAAGGAGGAGGTAAAATTAGTACCCAGCAAACCTATATCTTCAAGGGGCCTGAAGTGAATGATGTCTGTGCTGTCTCGATGGGTTTTGCTTAGCATCACTGCTGTTTTAATGAAAGGACAGCAACACACGTGTTCCCTGGAGAGCTTCTGAAGAGGGCACGTCATTTTTCTGCTGTTTCTTATGCAAGCACTTCTGGTGGAGTGAAAACCCCTTCAAGCAACATGAGGTACACAGGACACGCAGCAGCTCCACTCACACAATGTACACTCACACACCAGCAGGTTCTGTTGTAACAGAGGCTGCTTAATACAGTACGTTTGCCCTCGCCCCACAAATTGTGACTTGCATAATATGAAAAACAAAGATCTTTATTTTTAGTGTGTTTCTTTTTAAAGGGATAGTACATTAAAAAGTCTGTCATCATTCACATGCCCTTATTTCTTTCCAAACCCATATTTTTCATCCTTTTGTGGTCTAGTGACAACAGCTGTTCTTGGTCTCCTTTCACTTTAATTATATAAAAAAAACAGCTTGGATATTTTACTTAAAGATCTACTTTTGTTCTGAAACTTACGTCATATGGGTTCGGAACAATACTAGGGTGTGTAAACGTTAACCTTTTTTAAAGAACTAGCCCTTTAATTAGTACATGAAAATTCATATTCTAGTTAGCCAAGGTGACAATAACCTCCCAACTACTGTATCCAGCCTCTATTACAGCTAAACCATCATCAGAACTAAGCTGTGATGAAGTCATACAGATAACACACAGTGGACAGGTGGCTTTACCTAAGAGGCGATCCTTTGGGGGTGGCGATGCCGTAGCCCTTGGAGTCCAGGTTCCCTCCGACCTTCATGGTGTCACAGGGTTTGCGCTGCTCGATGTACTCGTTCATGGTGGACTCCAGCAGGTAGGCGTACTTCCCCTTGGACTTCCTCACTCGGATGACCCCCTCATCTGTGGTTTTCACAAACACTGAGGGGTCTGCTGACTTCATATAGGACCACATCTTCTCAAAAACGGCAATCTTTGACCTCTAAAAGGGAGACAGTCATAAAGTATCATGCATTTACATGGTTTACATGGTTTATTTTATAATAAGCCATAGTGTTGCGTCCTTGGGTGTGGAAAAACACTGAAAAACAAGTTTTCAAAACTTTCAGTTTTTTTATTTTAATTTTGTTGGTGGAATGTATTTAAATATTACAGAACTACAAACAAAAAAGTTCAAATAATGTTCTCATAACCAAGCAAAAGCATTAATATAACAACAGAAACTGTATGTTTTGAACATTCCTCAAACATTCAAAATAACACTGTTAATGCCTTTGTTACGTTAGGGAAACAATCTTACAACCTAAAAATTGTTAGCTGGGTTCTTCAGATAATAACTTTCATTATCATTTCTAGACTTTCATGTCTTTTCTTACCCTGAAGAACTCTTTGGTGGAACCTGCGTCCAGAGTTCCATAAGCGATCTCAGTCTGCTTGGCCAGATCCTCTGCACTCTCGATGGGCGACACCATCCTTTCCACTGTGAGAAAAGCAGCTAGATTGGCTGTGTATGAAGAAATGATGATCAGGGTGAAGAACCACCAAACCCCACCCACAATACGGCCAGAGAGAGACCTGTAAAACACAGACATACAGGTGTAAATGCCCACACACACATGAATGCTTCATGGCCATCACTGTAAATCCATTTTAATCAAAAGCTGAACTATACCGCTCTACTTAAGACCAGCTGAATGGTGTGACCAACCATGAGATACTAGAGAATTGTGTTTTCAATTTTGTAGCAGTACTTTAAGGCTCTTTTCTTCTCCAGCATGACAATGCCTCAATGCAGAAAGTGACTGTGATGCTGGGCCTACGCAAAGCCCAGTTCTGAACCCCTTTGGAATGAATTTGTATGCCAACTGCAGGCCAGACCCCATCAGGGCCTGACCTCGTTGCCTGAATGGGAACAAATCCCCAAATCCCCACAGCCATGTTCCAACATCTAGTGGAAAGTCTTCCCAGAAGAGTGTAAGTTGTTAGGAAGAACCAGCTTCTTATTGCTGCCAATGATTTTAGGACTAAAAGCTCAGAAGCACATATGGATGTGCTGTATGGGTGCCTACATACTTTTTGCCCTATAGTATATAGATTTACAAAAGAACATCAAGATCAGGACTGAAATAATGTAAATCTATGCAGCTAAATATTCCACGGAAATTAATGAATATATAAAACCATAACATGCTCAAATGGGAATCCATTATTATCAGGTCAGTCATACTTGGTGGATCACTGAATGTTCTACATTCTTAACCAAATTATAAATGCTGGACTGTGTTTTTCATGCTTCTTCATGCACATGTTGATGCTTACAGTGGTCTGAGGTCTAGCGTGTTTCCATCTTGCA
>JAZGTK010009706.1:0-17021 GCA_036877625.1 Ambastaia sidthimunki | reverse complement strand
TCTGTTTATCTTTAAAAGCTTTAGATCAAACTGAATCTGGCAGCTTGAAGAAATATGAATGATACAACACCAAGCAACTCAATGTACAGAATTTAAATGCGAAGTTCTGGGACACTGTGTCTTTTGAAATCACACCCGAGGCTGAGGACAGTTGGGTTGAGGCTCTATTGTGTGGTCCTGATAAAAAAGAACATAAATTTGGAGAGAGGACGTTCTGTCCTAGTGGATTAATGTCACCATCAGGCCATCATTTCCAGCACACGAGTTCTAATTAGCTCCAGTCGTTACTATAAATCTAAATAGCTTTTCCTTGTCATTGCATCACTAAATCCACAGCTGTGGGTGCCTGAAAGCTACCATGTGTATCTGTGACAACTTACAAGAATGGATGTAACATGGTCAGGTTTGTGTGGTACAGTCATTTTATTATGGTAGAATGTGTTGTAATTAGATAAACAGGAAATATTCCCGTTAAGTAACTGGTTCAATACCTCCCTTACGAAACCATGGCTTTCTTATAGTAAAAATTTCTACTTGTGCAAGTACCGTTACTATAAATACCATGGTTAAATTACGGTTGCTGTGGAAACCATGGTTACTTTGTGGTTATCATGGTGTAACTATAGTAATCATGTTACTTGGTTATGAAATAAGGCTGTTTGAAAACATCAGCTAGCCACATTAATACAAAACGTGTGGCAACAAATGTGCGTTTATAGCCATTAGATAACAGCTCTGAATGCGGCTTATCCAATCAGAAGCTAAAGTCGGAACCATCCACTTTATAATTAAGAACAGCCTGTAATAAGAGTTTTAAAGAAAGTTTGTCAAACGATGCTCCATCTCACCTTCTTTCTCTCCAGTCTCTCCTGCTCTTCCTTCTGGAAATGTTTCTCTCTCTCCAGGCGCTGTTTCTCGGCCTCCTCACGTGCCTTCAGCTCAGCCTCCTCCTTCTACAGAACATCAGATTCACACAATCAGATTCACACAATCAGATTCACACTCAACATAGAAAGCAATCCCAATCATTTTGCTCATTGTGTTCCATTCATATTTAACAAGATAGTTTAGGAGATAAAAGGAGATATTTTGAAGAATGTTGAAAGCTCTTCGTTCCATACAATACTGAATGAGAACTGAGGCTATCAGTCATCAATACTCTGCCTAACAACTAAGCAAACCAAATGCTGCAGTATTTTCATTTTTAAGTGAACCATTTCTTTTACACAAATAAATAGTTGCTCAATGCCGTGACAATTAATAATTCATCCAATTAAGACGCAACAAGAACTGTCCTATCAAAAGCAGGAATCTTCAGCACTCTGAATTATAAGGTGATCTTCTGTTTAATTACAGCTTTGAACACAAGGTGGTGGCAAAACCCAAAAAATGCTACTGTTGCCACATACTGTATAAAGACACTGACTTGCCAGGTTTATAAATACACACAACTATACAGCTTGTGTGCAAACTATGTCGCTAAGGATCATGGGAAATCTAAATGAATAATAATAATTTTCATTTATGCATCTGTCAGACACCTTTCCAAAGTAACTTACAGTACATTCAAGGTATGTTTTTAGTACATGTATTCCCTGGAAGTCGAACCCAAGATCTTTGGAGCTGCTGATGTGATGTTCTACCAACTGAGCTACAGGACCAATCGTTTGTTTTACCTGTTTTTGGAGGCGCTCGTTCTCTTCCTGTTGGATTTTGGCTTTTTCCTGTTGTTCCTTCTCCTCACGCAGGCGCTGTGCCTCCTCCCTCAGCCTCTCCTGCTCGGCCATGAGCCGCGCCTCCTCCTCTCTGCGCCTCCTCTCCTCCGCCTCCTGTTCTAGCCTCTCCTCACGCTGGAGCCTGTGCCACACACACAAATACGCACACGTAAGACCACAAAAATCTCTATCCGGTACCATTAACCGCTCAATTATGTGAATTATTTAACAACAGAAGTGGACTTTGGTGTTATCTTGCAAAATTAATTATTTTATGAAAGCAGATAAAACCTCAGTAACTTTAAACAGCAAATCTGAGCATTACACACGTGACACGTGAAACCTTCAATGGCCAAAGAGCACAAATCTGTGAATCTCTTTAGCTGTGACCAAAATAGCCACATCCATAGTGACGGTGGGCACTTCATATAAACAGTGTGTAAACTCTTATTACGCGTCTGCCAAAATCCCTCCTGGCTCATAAACTCACTACACTCATAAACTGTCACCGAGAGCTTCAGATGTCAACAGCTCCACGACACACGTGGCTATTTCTGGAGCTCATGGACCACTCAGCCTGGTGAAGGAAAACTTGATTAAAAGCACACCAGGGTCTGTATGCTATCTGAGAGTTTGGATTTGACATAACAAAGGGTCAAAGTTCGAAATTAAACTGATTTGTCACGCTGGGATGAGATGATGTTGCAGGCCAGACTCGAACCTGTGTCATCCATATGGGAAGCTCAGCTCATATGTTAGCGTTTCAGCTTTAAGTTCTGAAGCTTGTGCTTATTATGAAATTGCAATGGGTTTTACACTGTAGTTGGTCATGAAGAGATATTCATATTCTCTTTTAAAGACTTGTGTTGTGAGTAAGAACACAATTTCCTAATAGATTTTGTGGATGTTGCCAACCTCTCTCTCTCCTGCTGTTCTCTCTTTTCCTGCTCCTCTCTCTCTCTCTGCTCACGGGCCTGGCGTCTCTTCTCGGCCAGGATGCGGGTGGCCTCTTCCTGGTTGTTGGTGCCGGCCATGGGTTTGACTGGGGAGGGGGCTGGAGAAGCAACCCGTGGAAGGGCGGGGCCACGAGGGGAGTCCTCAGGGACAGAGGGTGTGGTCGCTGACGTGACAGGTGCACTTTTGACTGGGGGCGTGTCCGGAACGGATGACACAACAATGGAGGGGGCGGGAGATGAGGCTAAAGATGACACAGAGAAACAGAGAGGGGAAAAATGAGGACTGGAAAAAGGAAAACAAGGATTTGTTGTTTGAGGCAAAGACTGACGAGGTTGCGAGACATGTGCTCATCCCCAAACCGTTAACAAAACCACACAAGATGAAAAAAAATGCGACACAGGATACATTAAATATACATTAAAGGTACACTTGGATTAAAAAAATGAGTAGCGGGTAGCAACAGTACCCATAAGCACACTCACTCTTCGTCTCTTCAGGCGTGGCTGGCCTGCGAGTCTCCCTCACTTTCTCTATGGCGATAGGGGAGACAGTGCGAGTCTCTATGCGGGCGGGGGTCCTGGCCCTCTTGGGTCTGGCTTTAGGGGTGCTGGGGCTTGAACGGGCTGACAGAGGTTTGGGAGACACTGCGGGGTTAGGGGAGGACGCCCGGAAAGATGCCGGAGACATAGCTCGCAGTTTTGAAACAGGACTCGGGCTAGAAATATAAAAAGAAACTGAATTTGTGAGTTTTTTCTGGAAAGGTATCATTCATACAAATCTTTAAGAATTAAGCCTTACCTTCGCATTAAACTGACTATCTAATCCCTAAAGCCTAAAACTTCAGACTAAAACTAGCCTAAAACTAACCTCAGACTGATCCCAACTTTCAGAAAAAGAAAGCTTTAATCACGGACAGTATTACATAATACGCCTATTAAAAGTTTTATTATACACTGCTATTGCACGTCCACTGCAACGCTTCCAAAACATGAGCTTTTATAAGTCTTATAAATCATGACTGGGCAGTTCCAGCTGATCCTAGATCAGTGTCCGAAACACTCATAATTAGGAGAACAAGTTGCAGTTCATTATATATGCAACTACCAAACCAATGAGCCTCAGTGAAGGTCATATGAGACTCTGACCTGGACTCTGTTCTGGTCTTCATTGATGGCATGGATTGTCTCTTTCTCAACCCTTTTTCTTTGGTGATGGAGCTCCTCTCCTTTTCATTTTCTCTGTCCTTGTCCTTCTTATCTTTCCTCATCTTTCGAGAAACGGGAAGACAAAAAGGAATAAATAACACATTAGGTTCTCATGAATTACAGCTCCCCAATCACAGACTTGTGAAAATGGACCTCAGTTCTGACTGCATGAGCCTTCAATTAATCTTTAATGATCTTCACTGGCTGCATATTAACATTTGCAAAAGTCGCATTAGGTTACGCTGCAAATTGAGGTTTTAGTGGAGAAGAACAAAACCTCATTAGCATAATTCCCAGCATTCTTTGCAAGCCATTCTCACCTTTTGTTAGATCATAAATGTGATAGATGGGGGGTGACGGAGTGTGAAATGGATTTAAATAACTCACAGGCGTGGAGTCTCGTCTGCGCTGTGCGATGTCGGGCGTGCTGGTGGTGACCCTCCAGCGCTCAGAACACCGGTGATGTGGCCGATGATCGCACATTGTGAGCGGGCTGGCAGACGCTGAACGTGGGCACAGCGGAGACTCTGCGAACAGAGATTCTGACGTTACTGGACTGTATTATTGTGTAAAAACTGTACTAGACTGTAAAACGAAAAACAGTAATAAGACCCTGTAGTTTATAAACGAACAGATGGTGAACATTAACTGTATTCAACAGCCTAAAACAGGGTCTGACAGCTGTATTCTGCTCCAGTGTGAATGAGGCTCCTGACGTTAAACTCGTTAAATAAAACATAAAATAACTTAAGTGGCTCACGGGCGTCTCGGCTGTTGTTCAGCACGCTGGCGGCGCTACGACTGCGAGCCAGGAAGGCGAGGGTGGGCGTCATAAGTCTCTCCACGATGCTGCTCTCCCATGGACTCAGCTGCATGCTACGAGCTACAAGAAGAAAGAAATATTAGCTTTCACATAACACAGAATAACAACAATCACTCACCTGTACCCAGCTAACAATTTTAGGCTGAAAGAACATTAACGTTTCCATTAAGTAACAAAAATGTTAAAAACTTTATTTTGAAAGTTATAGGAATGTTCAAAACATCCAGCATTTATAGACGCTGAATTTACAATTTTTTAATTCTGTAACATCTTTAAAATGTTCCACTAACTACTTAAGAACAATGTTTTTGATTTATATAATAGTACAACTTTAACTTCAAATCCAAGAACATTTTTGATAACGCTGAGATAACATTAGCAAACGTTCTGAGAACGATCACTGTCAGCTGGGTAAGATGTGACTTGTAGCTGAAAGTGAAGCACATGATAAACAGTTTGATTGTTGTTCAGTAACCTGCCATATCAGTGACTTAACACTTAATCATTTGTTTGTTATTACACGAAAGCAGATGCCACAATTTAAACAATCACGACTGGACAGTTTCTGTCCAGTGTGAACACAAGACAATGAAGATTTCCCTGTGACTGCCAACACATATCACATTAAAACAAGTTAAATGTGAGAATGTGAAACAATGTGAAACACAAAACAATACACTTAAAACACAATAAACACAAAAAACTGAAGAAAAACAGCAGTCTGCAAACAACATCGTTTCCAGTTGTTATCAGCAGGAAGTGGGCTGTGCCAATTCAATATTATACTGATATCTGTCACACAACACTATAATATACTATTATAATATACTATAATACTAATAACAGAACTGCATTTCTTTGTTTAGTGTATAGATATTCAAAATTGTATATTCCATACTAAAATATCGAGACTTCTAAGCTTATGCTGTTTTTGAGAGAGAGAGAGAGAGAGAGAGAGAGAGATATTGCCTACAGCTGAGCATTCATCCTAACACTCAGCAGTAAATTGTCCTGCTTTATCATCATCTCTGATTCTGTTTTGCTCTTAGCTATTGTTTTAGGCAGCACTCATAAATATAGACTGGCCTACTTACCATTCAGTTTTCATGACCTCAGTAGACTGCATAAAAGCACCATCACTCATTTCTGAAAACCATTATTGGAACCAGCTAACGTTCACCTCACTTCACTTAGAAATGACCCTTGAGTGTGGACCCCGCATCCATCAATATACAGTACAGTCTTCATATGGATACACCAGGAGGACACATTACAAACAGTGGCCCCGATCAGTATTTAAACACTTACAGCAGGTGACACTTAAAATGTATGAAAGTCGGCACTGGATGACAAAACACCAAACCAGGAAGTAGTTATTGTGAAGACAGCACAAGCGCATCTTTCCAAGTGTAAAAGAAGTTTGTTAGGCTACAAATTATTCAACAATACATTGACAACCAGAAGGTGTAATTTAGAACAGTAAGATTAAGTGGAAATAACCAAATACACCTTTGTGAACTTAACAGGAAGTGACATCACCATCTAATAATAACCAGCTGTTTGAAATTGAACAATCAACGTCATGGTAGAAGTTTTGGTTTGATATTATCTAATGCAATGAAATTCATACTTTTAAGTGTAACGTAAGTGTTCTAAGACTTGTGGGGCGCACTGCACTAGCATGCATTTTCAAGTATGGTGAAGGCACGAAGACGTATGCAGACATTCTTTTGAATCTTTGATACCGGTCGCAGCACAACATGACAAAATGATACAGAAACACCCACCACCAAAAATGAGTAAACAAAAATCAGCACCACTGAGGAAGACGACGGTGAAAGATGATAAAGTGAAGGTTTCAACATGAACACATTCATTTCAAAAACAAAATAGGACTAATCAGGATCGATCAAACTGAAGTTTCGAAGTGACGAGGAGACACATTTGGAAGAAAGGAATGATACGGTGATCACTGAAGGACAAGCAGGTCTCACGGAAGAAATCAAAAGTGGGGGGTAAAATGGAAACTCAAAGGGGAGGAGCCATGGCGATGGGGAGGAGCTAAACCCAGAGGCGTGTCCTTACTTCTGCTAGGGGAGTTCCAGAGAGTAGCAGAGGATTTGGAGAGTCTCTTGTTTATAACCGAATCCACGTGTTTGGGCAGGTTGACCGCTGATATTGAGCATCTGCCTGCAAAATCCAAAACACACCGCACACACAAACAATGCTGAGGGGACCAAGATGACACGACCGATAGCAGGCAAAAAACTAGATGAATCCCTCAGGGGGCGAATGCTCCTGAGCAGCAGAGACTAAAATTAGCCCCTGCCACAAAGAAAACTGGGTCAAAATACCCTGCTGGAAAGTTCACTTTGTTAAGGTAACTTCAAGCTAGCAGCTGGTTTGTTACTGGGCCAATATGGTCTATCGGTACGGTTTATTAATGACCAGCTTCATGTTCCACAACATTACCTGCATGAGCTGGTCATTCAAGCTGAATATTCTGCAAAACCTAAATCAAAGCTATTTATTGACAAATTTCTTTTCAGTCTGTGTGCAATGTTTAAACATCAACAAAACTGCTGCTTAAAAGTACCACTTAAAAGTCACACTGTTTGAAAGTTCATCACCTTCTAAAAACTTTATGAGGTCACTGCCTCTGTTTCTGAACGACTGTAATGACAGTGCACAAAAAATGCATTTAACAGCCTCGCTTAAGTAAATGACAAAAGAAGATCCTTGGAGAAACAGTACTGAGTCTATAAATTGAGGTCTTGTGTCTTGGGGGCGGAGGACTAAAGCTGCACTGCAGTTCATTTGCATAATTCCCAGAGTTCTTAGCAAGTCGTTCTCACCTCCGGTTATATTGAAACATGTTCTAGAAACAGCACTTGTTTATGAGCGTCTCTGAATGAAACTCAAAGCAATACAGAGGCTACCAAAAAAACAGTGACGTGCAATAAGATATTTTCCCCGTACCTTCTCATAATTTGCAGCGATTTACATGTTTAGGTATGTAAATTTCCTAACATTAATATCGCATCAAGAAAATATGCATAAATCAAATGCTTCTGCCTTTTAGTGTGATCATCATAACGACGAAACATCTACCTGTATCAAAACAGATCCATAAATTTCCATATAGTTCCATAAATCTGCATGTTTGCCAGCCTATTCAGAACCAATAAATTCAATAAGAGTATCTTATTTCCAGTTTATATTCCTAACACTGGTGATGTATGCTTATGTATGGTTATATAAACAGAAAATAGGAATCTATACCCACAGATACACTGATAGAGTGAGTGTGTGTGTATGTATACGCTCTTAATGTAACTCACTTTGGCTTTGGCTGGAGTTTCCGCTCAAGCCTCCGGCCCAGGACCATCTCTGTTGACGTATCTCCGCCCATGTCTTCTTAGTGGACCTTTGGATGGCAGCCTCATACCGCTCCTAAAAAAACATACATCAATGCCAATAATATGAGAGTCAGTGAATGTGTTATGTGGAAAAGACTGGATCCAGGAAGATGGTTATAGCATGGCCTTATATATATATGTAAATGTATAGTATGGCCTTATAGTGCACATGTTAGTGTCTCATATAGACCTCATCTCTTCATTTTGATGTTTATTCAACGTTTATTGCAATACAATATGTATTTGCGAATTTGCTTTGTGTATTATGACTGAAAAGGTGATTTTCCTGCAAAGTTGTTGCTTTGTGTTTAAATTAAAAATAATTAAAGGATCAGTTTAGCAAGTATTTAGCCTATAATCAATTTTGTGCACGTTCTTCTAAAGGTTGGTGAGACATTAAGATGTACTGCACCTTTGTCTTTAAGGGACATGTTATGATATCCGTTTTGTTTTTTACTTTTCTTTTGAAAGAATGAATTGTATCGTAATAAAAAAAAAGTGTTGTTTACATTCAGAAGTCTTGGACGTGTTGTTGTGGAAAGCTTCTGGAATTTTCCTGACCTTGTTTTTCTGTAGTTTGAGTCTCTGTCTCTCCTCCATCTCTGCTCGGCGTTTCTCTGCCTTCAGCCGCTGCTCCTCCAGTTTCCTCCTCCTCTCCTCCAGCTGCTGCTCTCGCACCTGCCGCGCTCGCTCCTCCTTCTCCAGCCACTGAGACTTCTTATTGGCTACAGGAGAGAGAGAGAGAGACAGAGAGACATAATTACATAATGCAATTGTGTTTCCACAAAAATGTCATATAACCATTTCTGAGATTTACTATAAATTGTCATGTATTGTAAAAATATTTTCTTTGATCTGTTATAAAACTCTCCTCATGATCTTCTCACATCCTGATCACTAAGCAATCAAGTAAAGTGGTCTAAATATATTTTGTATTGATATTAATCTTCTGTGGAAAGTGCACAACCATAAAATGTTCGTCCAATCACAGCATTCGATCCGAATGTTCTTAAAGAGCATGATGCCACATTTAGTCAGTTTCAAAGATGGGCACAATTTAAAAAGATCTGTACAAATAAGAAAACACTCAGCAAATACAAATTCAAAAGTGTAGATTATCTTAATTGTATAAATTTTATTATGGATTAGTATTACAGAAGGCGGTTTGTGAATATAAGCAATTGTTCTCATTTATGAAACACATTGTGTCTTAATTATAGGTTCAAAACTTGACAGAAAAACAACGACACATGGAACACATGTAATGAGGACGATTATGATTATAATGATGATGTCAGGATCAATAACATGATACAAGCTCCACGTAAACAGATGTGAACAGTTTACCACTCTGTTTATTTAAAATTTTTAAATGTTCATTAGAAACTGAGGAACTCAATGCTAAACAGTCCACCAACACAGGCTAAATACAGCCTGTACCTTTCTCTTAAAGCTACAATCCGTTACTTTTGCCGTTACAATACCGTTACTCTCTACCGCCATCTCTGTTTGAAACATAAAATTGCAAGTTACTTGAGGAGTTATTTTCTTAAAGTGGATGACAAGTTTAAATTATAAACCACTACCATTAGAACACTATCTACAGTACCAAGATATGCGATATAGTTGCCGGATCTTCTTTCTGTTTATCTGTACAAATAAACATTTAAAATCAGACTGACACCTTAAATTATAAATTATAAATTATAAACTTACTGTTGGGAATTGGGGTAAAATAAGGTGATAAAGGTGAACATGTCATGTACTTTCTCAACAACTGATTTTTGTTCATTTTTAAATCAAAAAAGTTACGGACTGCAGCTTTAAAATATAAAAAGGGAACTTCATTCTCTGGGAACTTTATTCTTTTTTGAGGCTTGTGTTTTGAACATTCTCTCTGAAGAGTTATAAAACAGTGATGGCCTGAGAAAGCCTCTGGTGGCTTTCTTCATCAAAGTTTCATAATCCTGCTGGCAGACTGATGAAGCCCAACAGTCTGAGAGAAGACTGGCACTAAACATTTTACTCACTTCACAGCAACACTGGCCATTAAAAATCAGAAGACGCAGTTTACCGTAACTGGCTAAAGAAAAGATGAGAATCTGATGTTGGAATGTGACAAAAGCACAAGCTGCTGGACTTGTGTTTGTTTTTTATCCTGACCATCACACCATGATTTATTCACGGACCGCAACAGTTATTTCTGGATTTACCCAGATTTTAAAATTCGTAATTATGAAAAACAAACGGTGAAAAACATACAAAAAAAGCTTAAAAGGTTCAAATCTGGCACGCACGTGACCTGGAGCTGACCGTGCTGTACATTAACCAATACAGCATTGTGTAATGGCCATACATTTACATTTATGCATTTAGCAGACGCTTTTGTCCATAGCCACTTCCAGCGCATTCAGTGTTTTATTAGCATACGTGTTCCCTGGGATTCGAACCTACAACCTTTGCGCTGCCACCCAATGCTCTACCAATCAAGCTACACAAACGATACATAAACAGCGAATGCCATACATGATATTAATTAATTATTTAGGATACATGTAAATAATACTAGCCAAAATAATAAAATTTTCTCATGTATTTAAACCTAAAAATCTAAGTGTAAACTCTGAAGTGTGACTCTGACAAGCCCCATCGTGTTAATTAATCCACTGTGGGTCATTCTGTTAAAGCATTCATGGTTAATAACCCCAAGGTTAATAAGCTCAACCAAGTCCCAACCAGCCTGGTCTACCAGCTCTAACCAGGTGATCACCACCTAAACCAGTTTGGACCAGCTAATGATAATAAACTACCAGGTTCAAACAGCTAGAAACTATGCAAAACCAACTACCACCCAGTCAGAAGCTGGTTATAGCTGGATTTTCTAGCAAAAAAAACATTTTTTGCCTATAGACACCCAACAATCTGTGACTAATTATGATTAGATGAGGGAAAAATGGACAGCAGCTCTACAAGAAGAAAAGAAACTGATAGAGACAATGAAGAAAACCCAAAAGCGTATCAGACACCAACACCACCAGACACAGAGTGGCTTACCTTGACTCTGGCTACGCTGTTCTGGGGAGAGAAGGTAAGAGACAAACGTGTCAATCATGCAAAGCAAAGCAGCACAGCAGCCATTATAGCACAGAGACACACAATGAAAAGAGTCGCATGCGGGATGTTTGTGTTCTTCTGAAAGAGAAACTCATAGCAGCAAAACATCTGGGACGTATTTCAAGTTTCTACTGCTAAAGACTAAAAAAAAGGCTTCTAACACTGCTTAGGAACCTAAAGAAACACTTTTAACCAAACAGGAGCTTTCAAAAATTGTGTTACTTTAGAAAAATTGTATTATAAAATAGTATTTTTTTAACACATGTTAGTTGTGCATTAATACACAATAATATTATTGAATATTATAGCAGCTGTCAATTTTTTTTGTATATTAATATTTACACACAACGAATATAAAATAATAGATTAACATTATTAATGAAAAACTGAACAATACAAAACTAACATCAAGGAAACAGAACAGAAATAAATAAGTAAATAAAGAAGCAATCATGCAAAATGCACAGAATTAGTTACAGCAAAGCAAGCTAATATAGTTTTTAGCAAACAGTATCCGTTTACTGTTTTCCTGCACTGTTGCACAGGCTGTAGGAATTCAGGTCATGTTTTGACACATGAAGTTTGTATACCAGCAGGGGGCGCTGTGTGTTGACTTACCAAGATATTTGGCCCTCTCCTCTCTCCTCTCCTTTGCCAGTTTCTGCCTGTCTTCCAACTTCATTCCATCTGAAGAGACACAGAATGAAATGTTACAATTTGATTCAACTTTCTGCCACACTATTGCTCATTTTTGTATTCTACATACTAAAGCACTCTTGTACATACAAAAGATGAGAAGACAGGAGACAAGTTGCAGCGTTTCTGAAGCTCAGCTGCTAAAAATACGACACTAGCAATGCCAAGATCCCGGATTCGATTTCCAGTAAACACAAACTGATAAAACAAATATTTTGCAAGTCACTTTGGATAAAAGCATCTGCCAAGTGTATAAATATGAAGTAGACAGAGACAGGCAGACTGTGGGGTGCCTGGAATAAGTGAGGTTATTGTGTGGTGAGGGCTGAGTTTACATCACTGCTCTTAAGACAAGACATTTTGCCAAAAGTCACCTTTGTTATTAGAGGTGGTTTTAAGCATATTGCTATTTTACTGTTGAAGTCTAGAAGACCTAGCAACCACCCAAAACACCCATACTGACAAAGCAACACTCACAGCATTTTAACAAATGCATAGCAACACCCTAGCAACCATCCACGACATCCTAACATTGTAGTCTAAACTTCTAATGTGGCAAGCACCACTCATATTTTCTTAAAGATCTAGGGTAAAGATCTGAGCTGGTACTTAAAGGTCGTAGGTTCAAATACTGCAATCTATAGACAATCAATAAGCAATCAGTATTGTGACCTTATACCAGATCCTTAACCCCAAATTGCTCCAGGTGGAACGTCCCTGTGATAAATGTACTGCATTAAAAGCATACGCCAAATGATTTACTTACTCATAATATTGTGTTGGATGACCTTGTGCTGCTAGCTGATGATTCAATCCTAAACCCAAATTGATCTTTGTTTATACATGTTTTAATTACTGTCTACCTGATTTTACTACAAAACCCATTATGACTCCTATGTAGTTACAGTTTGCTATTGTTACACCTCTCACAGCACATATATTGAAGCAACGTGCAGTGTAGTGTAGACTACAGCTAATCTAACTGTTTTACACACATTACAAATTCAAACCAGTTCACTCCAACTTCATACGTTTCAAACTGTGCGCTAACCAAGAATTTACCCAGCTAACAATTTTAGGTTGTAAGAACCTTTCCATTAAGTTACAAAATTGTTATTTAAAAAATTACTTTGTTCAAAACACCCATTTCTTTAGGTGTTGTATTAACACTGCTTGATTAAAAGAACATTAGTCAAACACTTAAAGTTCAATTCTGTAATGTTTTTAAAACACGTTAAGAGTAACGTTTTATATATGATATATAACAATAAAACAAACATTCTACTAACGTTACTGTAAAAATGGTTTTCATAATTCTGAGAGAATTTTTAGAAAACGTCACCCAACGTTCTGAGACCGTTTCCTATTAGCTAACCCTGGCCTTTGAGTCTGCATCTCATGACCCAGAAAACCTAGCATCACTTTTATCTACCGGCTCATTAATAACAATCACATGTTCAGAGTGATGTTCCTCCTCATGACCTGTGCTCCACTTTGACCATGTATTTATAGAGCTCAGGAAACTGAAGTGCAAAGGATTGTGGGCCAGCAGCGGGCGGCCCATGTTTGCAACGATGAGTCATCTCACAGAGGAAAAAAGTAGCAGACTGACCCAGAAAATGAATCTAAAGGTGCAGAGACTTGACCTCACCATCTCTCAGAGCTCTGAAGAACACTCGTCTGATGAACATAAAGAATCAAGATTACTCCATTATTTTTGAGTACTAAATATATGAGTCTCTGCTCTGAATGAATAAACAACTTATGGAATAAAAACATGAGTTTTCTGGCTTTTACTTCATGTCTTTTAGCTTTTATATGTTACTTTACAACTACAGCCAAGAAAAGCCAAACATTTTGCTTTCCAGTAAAAAATATTTTGTAGTGTATTCAAATCTAATCTGCCAGTGCCACAAAAAATAAAACTGTCTAAGATTTTGAAAAACTTTTACATTTTTTAATATTAAGAATTAAAAAAAAACAACTTTAAATTCTTTATCATAACATAAACTTTTTAATTTTTAATATCTTATGCGGTCCTTACCAGGTGAATTTAACTTCTTTAAAAGAAGTTTTTAATGCAAAACAAGACAAAGACGGTCATAAAAATTTTGTTTTGTAGCGCACTAAAAAAACTGAAACAGGTTAGATTAGGAAAAGCACAGACATGAGTCAGCTTTCAAACACTGTATGAGTCAATGTCTGGTTCAGAACTTCAGAACTGAGTCTTGCCCTGGATTCAGCTCTGTTCCTATATTCTCTTTCACAGACTGCAATATTGATGCTGTATTGGCAGCTGTGTGCCAAGATCGATGGAGGACAATAATCTGTGGAACAGAGTGTGCAGTGTTACAAAAGCTGCAGGACGGCCTCTGCTTGACACCTATAATACGTTTTATGATGAGTTGAGGTAAAATGTGTAACCGGTAATGTGACACAATCCAGTGACTTACAAGTTAAAATAAAAAAGTGTGGGACTTAATGAAGACATAAGAACATTATAAAACAGCATCTATGAGAGTCAAAAGGCACAAGACTAGCATTGAGAAATCATGTTTATTTTAGTAACTCAGTGTGCTTGGATGGCGTGTGACAAAAACTATTATAGATTGTTGTTGCATTGTTTATGATTCCCACAAGGCAAACTTTTCTGTCACAAACTTACATCTGTGAATTAAATTTGTTAATCATTATAACAAAAACAGTTTGTAAATATTACAAAAACTGGTAAATTGTTAAATCAACCACATTAAGGGAATGATTTTTTTTACAGATCAGAAAACACGGCTCTAAATAACGAATTCGCTGTGACTTATGCAACAATATGAAGTGCAAATTGCAAGTCAGAGGCTCCTAAAATAGTTTAGTTTTTTTCTGAAGTATTTATTCCGCAAAATTAACAAGCCGCAAACCTGCAAATTCTCAAATAAAGTATAATCGCCACAATCTCAGTTTTCCTACATGTGAGCAACAAAGCAGGCAAAGAAAAGCCTCTTCCTCAAAACCCAAACAACTCTCATTAGCTTGTGTCTACGTGAGCACACAAGCGAAAGCATTAAACTGTAAACGTGACAAAAACCACCTAGCTAACAGGGAACGTTGGCTAACGTTCCTTCAAAGTTATCAAATAACATTCTTGCAGTAATAATGGTAGAACTTTTTTAACACATCAAAACGTTATTCTTAAGTAGCTAGAACATTATTGTTAAATAGCTAAAAACGTTTTGGAATTAAAACTTTAAAAAACATTTTTATAACCAAGCAATAATATTACAACATCTTAAAAAAAAAAAACCTTTCTTTTTGAACCGTCAACACTATGTTTTTAACATTTTTGTTAAAGGAAACATTAGGGAAACATTCTTACAACCTAAAACTGGTAGATGGGCAGGCAGTACAGTTAAGTTCTGCCAGTCTGGTGAAATGTGATGCCCAGTCAGGTTTCATTGCCTCACCTTGGCTGATGACTAAAGGTGATTAGCAGCAGCCTGTCGCCAGCCTCCACAAATCAGCTTTAGCATCTAACATTCGCCTCACTGAACGGAGAAACTTCTGTGTTAATGTAATACTGCCTAACTTCATTTTAAGAGCATTTACAAAGGACTGAACATGGAATTTTTTATGGGTCAATAAACAAATGCTCTCAGAACCTATTTGCCTCTGAGGGTTTATCCCTGATCAAAGTCCTAAAAGCTAACAAATACTGAGTTCTCATGAGTTCACCTTCTAATTGCTCCTTATGGAAGTAAAACCGGCTGGTATGGTGTAAAGCACATAAAAATGGCTATTAGGAAACAATCAGGTCATACCAGTTTATGCTGGACAAGGTGGTCAACCAGTTCATTTGTTAAGCAGCTCAGGATGGCCTATGAGCCTGAACCACGTTGACTAAAATGATCTACCAAGTATACCTGGGCCTCACTAGTAGGTAATGTAGCTGATCAACCATCTAAATCAACTAATTGTGTAAGAGAGTGTAAGAGACCAGCTTCAATCAGCATTTCTAACCCAGCTAACAATTTTAGGTTGCAAGACTGTTTCCCTAACGTTTCCATTAAGTAACAAAAACATTACAAATTCTATGAACATTTAAAATGTTCAGTTTTTTGACACTGGATTAACATTACTGCTTTGTTCTAAAAACATTATTCAAACAATTAATTCTGTACAATTTTTAAAACGTTTCAACAACAACATAATAATGTTTTTAATATATGACGATGTTAAGAAAGTTCTACCAATGTTACTGCAGGAATGTTTTTAATAACTCTCAGAGAACATTAGCCAACATTCTGAGAACAATCCCTCTGAGAACAGCTACCATCTGAGGATGGATTCTTCAGCAGGGCTATCACCGATACTTTCAAAACAAATCTTCAGTTTTTAAGTGAGCTGGTAATAAATAAAGAGGGCAATAACTATTTTTGTTGTTCATAAACAAATGGCAATGAAAAGCATATTTTAAGTCTGTCCTTGTCCTAAAATAACTGGAAGTTTGTCCTAGAGTCTTTGCAGTACCCACCTTTCTTGGTTTGAGGGGACTTTGGAATGATGTCGGGCCGTGTTGGGGTAGCTGACTTCCTGGCAGAATCCATCTTTGTGGGTGTACTAGCCTCAGGGCCTGATTCAGTTTGTGAGGGCGTCTTGACTTCTTCAGAGTTGGGATCACTAGGATTGGCCTCTGGAACGGAAGAGGGATCTACAAGAGAAGAAAAAAAGCCATTGCTGCAAGGAGACAAAGACCAGTCCATCTTCATTCCAAAACTGTGGCAAAAACTCAGGTCTATTTGTAACCAACTACAGATCAGTCATACACGGTTGCATGCCACAAAGATTAAATAACTGATAAATCCATGTTTGCATACATGATCCATAACAGAAGTTTTTGCTACAGCAAAGCCTGAAGCAAGATCTACACCTGAAGACAACTCAGTATGAACTTCAAGCCTCCAATGCATTGATTATTAGTACTTTGAAGAATGTCACTGGAGACAAAAGCAACTAATGGGGATCTTAACACTTCATCCCTTTCTGAAAGCATTGATCAATCAAGCGGGTGGGGGTGGAGGGTTCGGTTATAGAGAAACTGTTC
>JAZGTK010009705.1:0-17024 GCA_036877625.1 Ambastaia sidthimunki | reverse complement strand
TTGTCCCACGGATGAGGATTTAAAAGAGCGAACGTTAAAGCGAACTGATGAGGAAGGGAAGGATGTTCCCGATCATGCTGTGTTAGAAATGAAAGGTAGGAATTCCATGGATAACCAAAACAAATGTTCAAAACTACACACCAGATCTGCTTTTGCTATTTTGTTTGTTTTAATTTAAGACTCGGAAGAACCCACCGTCCCTCCTTCTGTAAACATCTTTTTGCCAGATAAAAGAGCCCCTCTTTTATTTCCCTCTGCCCTGTTAACCACATTTTCTTGCATTGTCTCTTGTGCCATTTCCCTCCCCTGCAACCAGCTCAGATAATCAGGATTGAGGAAGAGATCGGCTCGTGCCCTCTAATTCACATTAGACAACCGAGCAGTTTGTATCGGGTGTACAATTAAACAATGAATAAGTTACTGGACAGCCGTCCTTAGCTAAGTGCTTAATTTGAAAGGACATGTTTTATCATAGCACTCTTTTTCTGGCAACTGTTTTTAGTTTAGTTTTCATTCTCGGTGACTCCCTCTTACATTGTCTACATATTCTGACTCTGAGACGTGTTTTCTAACACATTACTCAAGGCAATGTTTGTTCTAGAGCAGGGGTTTTTAAAGTGTGGGCTGCGCCTTCCCAGGGGGGCACGCATAGGGGTTAAAAATAGTCTCTCGAAAGCGATGTGGATAAAACAAATCAGTTATATAAACTACATCAATAGTAAAAAAAGCTTCTTGAAGAGGGAGATTAATGCAACAACGCTGCTCCAAAATAATGCAAGAGAAACGTTTAGAGTGATTGCTGTCTTAGTGATGCAGCTCCAGCTGCACGCCGCAAATACTGCCATTGTGTAAAGCACAAAGCGCGCTATCAACACGCTACTTACCAACCAACACCTGAGGTGTGAAACAGTTATGTACTGCAACAGAGCAATGCCAACTGTCCTGTATAAAAATACAGCCTGTCACATCTGAGTGTTTTGTGTTTTGTTATTGGGGCTCTAGCAATTGACTTTCAATTTTCAGTCTGAAACACTAACAACCTAAATGTTGCCAAATTAACATTGCTCGCAAAGGTAGGGATGTAGGCATATTAATTAATACAATTCATTAAGAATTAAATGATGTTTACGTCTGGTTTACAGTTCTTTCCCCACTCTATTCAGATCTACTGACAGGTTTTGACTGATTTTAACTGAGATGGACAGTAATTATGTTCTGTCCTTTTATACGGAACTAGCATTGTTTTTGTTTCATTATTTTCTGTCATTAAAGTGATAAGTTAGTAAACAATTATTTGACAGTTGTGTGTGTGGGGAGGTCGTCATTGTGTACATTGACTCAAATGGAGGCCCACAGTCTTTGACTTTGAAAACCCCTGTCCTAGAGCATGTTAACTTTATCACCACATGCTCCAATTCTCTCTCTGTTCCCTTGTTCTGTCCTTTCCCTGTATTTTTCTGTCACCACTGTATGGTGCTGAAAATGATTCTCTATCTTTGCCGGCGTGGCTGTTCTGTCTCTCATTGTCTGCCTCTGCTTCTGTAGCAAACTATGCGCTGCCCAGTGCCGGTGAGTTCCTGGATGAGGTGACGTTCATAGAGCTGCAGCGGGAGGAGGCGGAAGTTCTCGTCAAGCAGTATAATGAAGAAGGCCACAAGGCTGGTCCTCCGCCAGAGAAGCGCTTCGATAACCGTCCAGGTGGCTTCCGCGGCCGTGGTGGCTTCCAGCGCTACGACAGTCGCGGTGGATCACAGGGTAGTCGGGGTGGTTACCAGAATCGGGGCGGCCAGGGAGGTGGAGGCTTTAGAGGAGGTAAGATTCTAAATTTCACGTTTGCATGTGGAAACTCTTCCTTTAAGAGCCTTGATGGGAATATAACAGCCTTTAACATTGAGTACGTTTACATGGACTTGCCCACCGATTGTGCTCAATGAAGATATGCATTCATTTAGCTAAATAGCTTCTGACAGATTTTTCCCCTCAACACTTTGAAATGCTAAGGTAAAGAAATAGGTGTGACATCAATACATGCAAAAACCCTGACAAATCCCAGACAAATGTGTTTCATGATGTAGCCAGATTATTGATTTGCATGTAAACACATGAAAACATGCTTTTGTAATAGACTGATTTTATAGATATTCTTTTCTTTTTGCATGTTAACACTTTTTGCATGCTAGATACTGTGTTAGCACTATTTGTTAAAAATAAATTAACTTTTGTTAGGATATAATCGTGGAGGCTACAGCCAGAATCGCTGGGGAAATAACTACAGAGATGGAGGCTCAGGCAACCGCGGTGGATACAACCGCAATCAGCAGTCTGGAGGCAGCTACACCCACAACCGCCAGAGTTCCTACAACAAGAGTGGCACTGGAGCACCTGGAGGCTACAGCCACTCACAAGTACGTCTTACATTTAACCTTTAAATGTCTGCTACATCAACCAATATAAAGTAATTGGTTAAAGTAATAGTACTAGTAGACAATGCTTGCGATCAAGTGTCATAAAACTTTTATAACTATGCTGTCATCTCCATTTTAATGCTGTTTTGTAGACTCAGCCCTACAATCAAGGCTACAGTCAAGGCTATAACCAGGGCAATTACAGCCAGGGATATAACTATGGAAGCTACAGTCAGTATCCAGGATACAACCAGAGCTACAGTCAAACCCCTGCATCTACAGGACAGACCTACAGCCAGCCACAACAACAGCAGCAGAGCTATAATCAACAGTATCAGCAGGTAAGCTTACCAACAGACTGAAGTAGATGAATAATGAGATGACAAAGATGTAGCGATACCAATCTTCCTCAAGTAAACAGTGTGTAAAACACTCAATTTGATACCCAAGTTTGGTCTGATAGAGGTATGCTGTCAAATCTTGCATGGTCACGTCCCAAAATGTTGTGTCAACCCTATTTGTTACTTTACTATCCATATAATCAGGGATATTTGCTAAGGCTTTGGGGTGGTGAGTTCATGTCAGGCAAGGCAAGTGAGTTCAAAACATGACATGTTTTTTTTCAGTATGCTCAGCAGTGGCAACAGTACTACCAGAACCAGAGCCAATGGAACCAGTACTACAATCAATATGGCAGCTACAACCAGCAGAATACTCAAGGCAGTCAGGGCGCCCAGGGAACTCAGTAGCAGCATTGCAGCCACTTCAGACAGCCCTGTCCAGCCCATTCCCTAAGCAGCATTCCTTGTCCTATTTTGCCTTTATTGTGATCCCATACCTAGTCTTTCCCTTTTTGCCTGCTCTCAGTAATAGTTTATTCTCAACCTACTTAAGCCAAGCTTAAAGATAAGCACCTCTCCAGTGCTCTGTTTGAGTTTTGATTGCAAATATCCTTTTTTTTTTTGCTACTCTGCTAAATATTTGTTTACATGCAGCTTGATCTTTGGCATTTTTTTCCATGTACTTGTAGATGAAAAGTTTGGCATACAAAATGATTAATGTGTGGTACAGTCCACTGCAGACAGCTCACATACTATGTTGTGCTTATAGGAACAGGATAAATATTTTGATCAGGCTTTGCACGCGTTGATGTACATCTGATGTATAGAGACGGTGTTTCTGTGTTCCAGTAGTTTTACCACTGATTTTATTTTTCTATTAAGATTGAAGAACCACATTTTGGTTCTTGTAAATGGTTGTGTATTGTTCTATATGATCATACAGCTGTATTTACTCATTCACGTAACGCTTGTCTACAGAGATGAAATTAAACATTTTAATAGTCTAAATCTTGCAAATCTTGAACATTGAATAACACGTCTCAAACCTGTGAAGGTTATCATTCTCATTTTTTATACCATTTTTAAAATGACTGTGATTGGTCTGTTCCTACGTTGCAAATTAGTAATGATCAAAAATAGCTCTGTTTGGATATGATTTTATCTTGTGTCATGTCTGTAAAGCAGTGTCTGCATATTGTTTTGTCAAATCAGAATACATTTTGTATTTGAGAATATAATCTAAAAAAACAGTTTCGTGTTATTTGTTTAATATAAAAGCGGAAATATTTGGGTTTTAGAGAAATAACCTTTGGTCTGGTCAATTTAAGTTCTGAAAATGTGAGGGCAAGTATTTTGAATATTAATAATGCTATTTTTGCCAACAGTATTTATATATGCACAAATAGATATCAATTTCATGGACAGTAAAACATTAACTCAATGAAGTATGTTTATAAAGTTCGCTACCAGCCAACTGCAGGTTTTTTGCAGTGGCTGTTATTTAGCCTGGAAAGAACCACAAGACAAAACGATACCATCCGTCAAAAACCAAACCACTAAACAGGGTTACAGTCACATTCAAACACATCACAACCGAGAATCTTGCCTCACCTTGCCATTAAGCACAGCACAATGAATCACAGCATCAAATCTGTTACAATGCAAAGCAATACAAGAGCACTGATTTTCCCAAACTACAACAGTGCTGAACTCAAATATTTATCATAAATCAATACAGATATCCTAATGTTTAAAAAACATTTACAGGCATCACATCCACAGATCTTTAAATTGCCAAGAGCACAAATCTCACCCAGTGTAACCAGTTTCATATTAACTGCAGAAAAGGTGATGCTGCTATTATATTAAAGACAACCAAAATAAGGTAGGTTTGTTTGTATGGGAATGTTCATTAAATGTTTTATTAAAGGTATGCACTATAAAAAAAACAACACAAACACTTAATGCTTAAGAGGTCATTTGTCATAAACCCATGTTTTATCTACACAAGAATAAATGGCTTGTTATAGCTATTAGGAATGCATTTATTAGAATAAAGTATTCACTATTATACAGGTAACCAAGCATTAATGAAACACTTCTGGTTAGTTTCATTTTCACCTTTAGTGATTTGAAAATGAAAGTGTAAATTCTTGAGTTATGAATTTATATATGAATTAAAACAATAAAAGTGACTGATTGTTAACCTAAATGTTAAAACATCCTACTGTATCAAAAGTACTTACATATGGTGACAGATTTTGCCCTTTCACGTTGTCTGCACTATATCAGTACAGATCCCCTGGGTGCCTCCTTGCCACTTTTTACAAATGTATATGCAAAGAAAGAAGGTGTGGCTTCAGTTAATGCAGTTGCGTTTAGTGTTGCCATAGTGTAGTAACACATACTGTTTGTTGTTCTTAAGTATAAATGGTTTTATGTTTAAAGACAGTATCCTCTGTTCTCCACGTATACTATAACTGCAGGCAAAATTACCACAAACACAAATGCACTGTGTTCTAATTCACTGGGGCATGCAAAGTTGGTCTGGATCGACTGGTTTGGTCATCTGCATTTTCTAGATTTGACTCGAGCTCGAATCAATGTTGTAAAATTGACAACTTTATTAACTGTCATATTGGCTTCAGAAGCTGAAATTTGCAATCATGGTAGGAGCGTAATATTTCCGCCACACGTTTGAGATATTTGGCCAATCACAACACACTGTGTCAAATGGCCAATCAGAGTATGCAGTGGTTTTCAGCAGGATAGGCTTTGTGTCCATTCCAGTTATTTAATTGCAGTTTTTCTGTCAAACGTCAGGGCTAAGAGATCAGCTAGCATGCAATTTTAAATAAAACTAAAACACTGATTTACTTGATTTTATGAATGATCAACTCTACAACACCCTTGATACCTTTTTGGAAATGTAGTATTTCATAGGCGTTGTCTTTGGTTGGATAAATACATTATGTTCTGTTGAAATGGAGTGTTGAGTCTTTTCAGAAATTGTTAACCAAAATAAAATCAGATTTGTGTGTTCCAATGTTCCAATTCCCAGACTCCAAAGTATTCAATGAAACACTTTAATCTGGACATGCTACCTACAGTGTACACTGACGTCTACTCTTAAAAGTAGAAAAAAGACAATTACTTGACAAAGTTCATAATTTCCCCCCTCTCTTAAACATGAAAGGAGAAAGCTATAATATTGAAATACATGCATGAGGTTGACAATGCATTCCATGTAATGCTTACATGTAAAGTTATAACACTACAGAATTACTGATTTAGTCAAACTAGACCTACATTAGTCACAAGACAATGACTATGCAAATCCTAAGACTTCTTAGAGATTATATTAAATGTTAGTGTCACAAATGTTTTGTACAGCAGTGCAGTATGTTGGCCTTATTAATTAATCAAATAATCAAAGTTATGATTATAGCTGCAACAATTAATTGAACTCCACAGGCCTATACGTTAATTAAAAACCAACATTGGTCATTTGGAATTATTTTACATTGTCTGAACATTGTGCTACACATTACCTAAACAGTGATCACGACTCCTCCTCAGACACACGAACCTTACTTTCATATGACACTAGAGTCTGGTAAAGATTGTCTCTGCTTTGATTCCCACCGACACTGTTCCTCTGGTCACTTTCTCGTCCAGAGGAGCCAACTTTTAGCTGGTCCAAATAATCAGTGTTCTGATGGAGAAATAAAATATGGTCAAGATGTTTAAAACCCAAGGTGGCCCTTCTTTGGGTCACTGGAGATTCTCTAGGGGCAAAGGCCCGGTCGGCAGAAACAGCAGTTGAGGATATGGACAGATATTTTCTTGCCAGTCTGGCCACAGCTGGAAAGCGATGTTCCTTGTTCCGCCACCATTGCAGAGGTGAGAGGCTACGTCTGCAGAGGGGCTCCGCAATGTAATTTTCCAACTGCTGGTGAATCTCAGGCATTCTTTCAGTTGGGTCCTCCCCCAGAAGAATATCATACATACTCTGCGGGAGAGGACTCATCCGTACACGAGGCGGAAGCCGTAGATCTCCTCTCTGTGGTAATTTCACCCTGGTCCCACTAGAAGGTCTTTTACGTTTGTTAATGGTTTTGAAACGTGATCCACCCTCAAATGCATTTTCAGTGACCTGTTCTGGAGATGACACAGCAACAGAGGGTTCACTTGCCTGCAGCTCAAAGCTGTCACCCTCCTCTGCAGAGCCACAAGATTCAGGAGAATCCAAAGAAGCCATCCCAGACATTGGCAGAGGAACATTTGATCCAAAATGTGCAGGTTCTCCTTGTTCATCCACAGGTTTCTCTATTTCTATGCCTTGGATGCTCTCCTCATTCATTTCTTCTTCATTTGCGTATGTTTGAACAGATAGCAACTCTTTCACCTTGTCATGCAGCTTGCTGCGGGCATGTGGGCTAAGAAACCGCAACTCTTTAAAACGTGGGTCCAAAAATGAAGACAGTACAGCAGGGCTGTCCAAAAGAGCATCTTCATCGCTCAGACTCCAGCATTTGTCCATACCAGCGCGAATTCTCTCCATAACTACCCTCACCACAGGACAGCTGCACTCCACTATTTTCTGCCCAAGAAGCCGGGACACTCCTTGTAGACACGGCATTAGGGCAGAAATGGGGCCATTAATGTCCTCACTCAAAAACGATGCCGCAATACGAACAGTTTTAAGCACCGGGACCAGTTCATGTATAAGACGCCACTGATGATCTGCCAGGTTGGAGGCTACTTTTTGCTCCTCTAACACTGAGCTTATTACCCATTTCAGTTCCAGTAGACTTTCACACATCTCTATTGCAGTGGTCCAACGCCCAGGATCGTTCAACACCAGGCATGTGGCTTCTTTTTTAACTGCCTCTGCTTTTTGGCTCAGTGCCGTAGCAGCATTTACATTATGCTGAAAATGCAAGACGATCGAGCGGGCATCTGCAAGAGCTTGTCTGACAGTCTCGACACAAAGTCCCTCCTGGACACAGAGTTTAAGGGCCTGTCCCGCACAAAGCAGAGGTGTCCATCCCTCTGGAAAATTACTGGAAGGTGGACGGCTGGGTCCAGCAAATTCTTGTCGATATTCCGAATTAATGGTCATATTGTCTTGCCCCCTGGACTCTGTTCCACAAGGGGTGTCATGCACAACACAGAAGACAAAATTCTCTGGAAGTTGAAAATCAGAGAGAACTGCTCTCAAGGTGTCCACAAACTGTGCATGGCCTCCCCGAAATGCATTTTCCTTCAGTTCTGGTATTGGCCGGGTCTCCAACACGCAACGGGCCAGCCGCCAGTGAGAGTCTACGAAATGCGCGCTGACCGTAAGGTAGAACCGACCGTCCCCTCCGACCCCACATCCTTCTACAGACTGCCAGTGTTCAACACAGAGAGTGAGACAGTGAGAGGCTAGATTAGTCTGAAGATGCTGCTGAAGAAATTGTTTAAGAATATGGTAGCGATGCCAAAGCAGGCTGCCAAGGAAAGAAGGAGAAGGCACGGGATAGTTAGGATCTAAGCAATTCAGCAGGAGTCTGAATCCCTTCTCTCCCACCACAGACAATGGCTGAAGGTCTCTGAATACCATCTCCAAGATAAGATCGGTTAACACCTCTGCTCGCTTGTTACTGCAACCTCTTGCGCCACTGTGATTGCTGCTGTTTCCAGTAGTGCTGTTCAATTCCCTTGAAGGAAAATTGTACATCAGGCAGTTCATATCTGTATCTTGGTGGGGAAGGGCATTAGAAGTGGAGGTACTGCCTCCACCCGCACAATCAGGTGCACAAGTGGTCAGAGCAGGTTTAATCTCCTCCATTTCAGGTAGTAGCACCTCCTGCTGCTCCTCTTTGACAGCAACAGGTAGCACTGGCTGAAAGGCAACAGTCAGAGAACTGCCTGTGGTGTTACATGCTGGTAATCTGCTAGCATGTAAACTGCTCTCACTTATGACAGGATGTAATGCTGAAGGGGTGGAGATGCCCGCTGTGTTGTGAGGCGGCACGGCTCCTTCCCGAATGCTGTGTTTTCGTCCTAAGTGTTCCCTCATGGAAGTGGTGCTGTTGTGAAAGGAAAGCTGTCTCTTACAGTGGTTGCACTCGACACGATGCAGACTTAGCTGAGTGTAGTGGTTCCACACTTTTGATGTGCGGCGGTCAGAAAATGGCCAAAAACGTTCCATTCTCTTCCTAAAGTTTGGTGCGCCGAGATTTCCAGGATACCTTTGAAGTGGGAGATTCATGTCTGTGGTGAGATATAAAATAAAATGATGACAATTGAATTTAAATAATTTTGCTATAACATTTAAACATTTTTTCATGAAAATTCCTGCATCCATTATATGAACGTCTGGGGTTATTTTATAACGATATGTTTTCATGATAACTTAGGTTATAGATAAGTTATCATGAAATAACATAACTTATCTATAAACAATGTGCCCTGTGTGTTTTCTGATCTTTGCTAAAATGCTTTTAAAAAAACAATGTTTACCAATAAGGATTAAAAAAAGCATTAGGGAAACACAAAAAGGGATAGATCAAATATGAAATTCCAACATGTATATATACCTTGAGACTACTTTTATGAAAACTTAACAGCTAGGTCATCTTTAAATTTTGTCTGTAACACTGTGGAAAGATTAGTTTTGGTTAAATGAAGAAAATAGAAATATAGCTTTCCCCAAAAAAAGAGTTTTTAATTGATAATCCAAACACATAAACTGTGTGTCAAACCTTATTAAAATGTCATATCTTTATTTTAAATATTTGTTTTATTTCAGGTGTAGTTTCTAAGATATTTTGTACTACAGTACTGAATTACCTGGAATAAAAATGATAAAACAATTATAGCAATACAGCAATACAATAAAAACAATAAAGCAATAAAACAATACAATTATAAAACATTGTGAAAGGGTTGTTGACAAACTACGTAAGACACGTAGATTGAAACATTAGTTTATATTAGTGAAAGAGTTTTTAAAGTTAGTGATGCAGCAGCAAACTAGAGAGTTTAAAACCCTATTCAGTAATTTTACCATATTCCTTTGCTTAAATTTTTTTGTGCAATTCTTCGGGTGTGTCTAAAGCATTTTTAAAAGTGCAAATATTCAATGTAGTTTCAAAAAATAAATATATCAGGTGACAACACTGCATGTGTAATAATTATAAAAGAATGAAAAGGTTTCGTTGAACATGATTTTGATTCAATATGGACTGTCACACTGCAGTACATTGCTTAAAATTGCACATCACCCGAAAACGGTTTACTTGGTGCATTTAGAAAATATTTTTATTACAATGACGACTTTTAATCACGTAATCATCTTTTATGTCACATAAGCGTTTAGTCATGAAATAAGCATCATGCAGTTTCGGCTACAATGAATTACGTTACACAACATCTTCGCACCACAGGATCAATTTCTTCCGGGCAAGCGGAACGGCCATAAGCGTTTCATCTGCTTCAGAGTCAGAAAGCGCTTCCGACCCCTGTGTTACCTCCAACACTCACATAAAACTCAGAGACATATCTGAAAACTACTGACTGTGTCCGAAAATAAATAATACCTCATGTGTGACATGTTAAAGACCTTTGAATTCCTGCACATCCTCCTCCGTGCGCCTGCGACCTACGAACTGGATATGCTTAACTAGGCGGGCACCGGGGATCCAGGACAAATTGTGAACAGTCAACAGGAACGAAAAATCAGCACAATAAGAATTAAAATCCAATGTCTGTCATTTTCATGCATAATCATTAATAAATTAACGAAGTTCGCCATTTCCAGCACGTTATGGATCAAATGTTGTACAGCTGATGTGACTGATGTTAAAAACGTGTTTTTTATTTTACCACAGTCCCTAACGGCTTAGCAAATTTACTTCCGATTTCCGCATGATGTGTCAACAAATAATATGATAACGGTGATGTGAATTGGGTTTTGTTTGGATGTCATGCCCCATAGTTTACTTCAAATTTGACCTTACAAATGGATTTTTTTGGGGGAAAAGAAGGTGTGGCCATTGTGGCTGAAGCAGACAAAAGATGAAAACATCGCATTCGTTGTTTGGAAGGTTTTTTTGGGGGTAACTCCATAAACTCATGTACATTATTGTTTTACATTATTGCAATCATGACTGTAAGAAATAACCGATGGCCACTCCATATCACATGTCATTGTTTGCAACAAGCATTTAAACTGATTAATTCCTGTTATTACTGCTGAAATTGCATGTTTATAGCATTACGTTGCTCATATGTAGCTATTGTAAATCTACATATTTTCAATCTTAATCTTTTAATTTACTGTATTTCTAGTCTTCGAGAAAAAAATAACTGTTATACTGTCATACGAGTAAAATCACAGCTAGCCAAGTAGCCTCAAATGCACAATGAAAACTCAATACTGGGTATTGTTTCTGTCTGGTGTCTTTCATTCAGATCTGTCATTCACTTCTTCATTCAATTTATTTGCTGTCTCTGGCTCTGATCGAAAACTTACCGATGCTGCTGTGCGCTGGTTCTTCCGTACACAGTCTCTCTCCACTGCTGGCGACAGCGGGGATGTTGAGTCGATGCTTCACTCTCAGGTGTTTGATCATATTAGCAGTATTTGAAGAGAACTTAAAAGTCGTTCTGCACAGCTTGCAGTACACAGTGCCATTGCTTTCGTTTTTGATGAAGTACTTCCAGGCTACTGAACAATATCGGGCCTGGACTTTCACGCCGATTTCTTGCTTCTCGTGCTTCATGTTGTCCATATCAAAGCTGCGAAAGTGCAGCAGACAGCCGCAAATAGCGCCGCCTAACGGCGTCAGTTTCTTCACTGAAATAATAGTCAACAGTTAACAGTTAAAGACATATTATTCTTGACAGTTAGTACAAATATATTCCCTCGCCTTTGTTTATTGCAGGAGGAGGTCTGTGACATGTTAAAGTTGGTAAAGAACCGGAGTGGTATGTTGGTAACTTTGCACCATCTTTTAAAGGGTCTTTAAAAGCATGTGTTCTATGCACCGTTGCTTCATTCCTTGATATAAGCTGCAGGAGATGCGTTCTGCAAAACTGCATTAGCCATAAGTTGTTTCTTTCAGTCTATTGATATCCACACAGATATAGTAAAAACTAGAAAAAAATTTGCTTAAGCTTGAAAACACAAAATCAGCATCACATCTGTTACACTAAGATTTCTTTTGTCCCTGCATATTCATACAATTTGCAATAATACCATAAAATATCTAAACATTGCATAATGAAAGAGAATAAGAGAATAGAAGAAATGGTGAAATATTAGAGTCTTTAGGACTGTAGTTAGCAATATTAACAATTTTACTTAAGCTAAGTTAAATGTCAGCAGTCTTCCAGTAAGCAAACCAACAGCGCAGCAGTGGCAACAAACCAAACCTACAATGATGTATAGATGAAAAAAACCTTGTGAGAACCAGTCTCAACCGAGAGGGACATTTTTTCTCAATCCAGTACTTTTTTGGTTAACAACGGAGAGCTTATGGTAAGAATTTAAGGAATGTTTCAAATAGAGTTGGTGAGAGAAGCATAATGTTACAAACTGCAGCTTTGACATCACACTGCTGTGACTAGGCAGGGAACAAACATTTTTTAATCTAACTGAGCAGGAGGTGGGTAAATAGGTAATGGGAAATTTAATAAAGAAGCCCATCAAATTCCCACTGCTTGTGGGTGATCCAGGTTATGGCTGTAATATTAAATTGGCATTGTCCCATTCCGTCTCCCCACCATCTGGTATGAATAAGGTCTGGATCCTGCTGACTACAGGACCTTGGGGAAATGAAAGACAGACTTAGAGCCAGTACATCTGTTCTTATGGGAAGTATCTCCGGTTCTGGTTTACCTAATTAATGCATGAACATTTACACCATAGGACAGTATTAAATCTTAAGTATGAATACGACAAGAAGTGTGTCCTGACACGTTGTGAAACCCTGTTTAAAGTGTCTTTGAAAAGCAACCCTAATGCATTATCCACACTTTTGCTTTGAAAAAAAGTGTTATTATTGCTGTTACTTGACACAGAGTACAAAGGGGAGGGAGGTATTCCGTCATGTATTCTACAAAAGACTAGACTAATGGCTTTTATTGGTAAAAAGCTCAAGTGAAATTATTGCTTGTATCATGCTAATCAATGTTAAATCGTGTTAGCATCATGCTACTGAATGTTAAGATGCATTGTTAATGATGTAAGTGTGCTCTTGTGTCACTGTGAGTGTATTTTTTGGGACAGAAAATGGAACAGGTCTTGAAAAAGCCATATTTTTTTTAAATTAATATTGTGCTGAATTTATAAATTTATAATACTTATAAACACAAAACAGGAAAAATACAGGACATTGGTTGGCTGTATAATGGAAGCAATACATTTAGAAACAATACATTGCAGGTTTTTATTTATTGATCATTTATTAGCTAATTTTTGTACTTCAATGCTTGAGGTTTTGACAGTTTCATCTGCAGATGTATAAATGATCAGATGTTCAGGATGATAATAATGTACTAAAACAAGAACTTATGCATGAAAAAGCATGACATGCTTAATGCAATAAAAAACACAATGTGTTTAGAAGCAAAGTGTGTTCCTGTATTGGCACCAAGTAAATAACAACATTAAGATGTTTTTATTTGTTTAAAAATGCATGTATTTATTCACCAAGCTGTTATTTTATCGGATTGAAATACCTAATAAATTATTTGATCCCCTTTTGTTTTCTTGTAACAGTTAACTTTAAACTATTGTATTTGTATTTTTATCAATACAATACATAAACAAGCATTTTTTAACGCTTTTCTATGACTGATACACTGTAAGACCTCAGCCCTATAGATTTCTCTAGTTTATTGTTACAGGACTACACAAATACATACAACGATTCTGTTTTAGAAATAAATAAATAGTTACCCAGTACCTCTCTTAAATAAATTCTTCTTTATTTGACCATTGATAACCTTTCAGTGGAACAGTATGATTGTTTTAATCCTCATCCTCCTCTTCCTCTTCCAGTTCCTCTGTATCTTCTACCACATCCGTTTGCTCCTCCAGAGCGTCTTTCAAGGCCTGTTCCTCCTCCACAGTGGGATCCAGGGCTTCTGTGATCTCAGGCCCACTGGGGTACTCACTCTGGGGCTGTGGAGGCATGGGTGGAGTATACGCTGTTCCAAGATATTTCAACCCCCAACCAATGTATATGTTTCCAAATTTCCTATGAGGATGCAGAAGAACAAGTTTAGAGTTATAGAAATAATTACATGGGGTATTTGAATGGAAAACCATATACATTTTGAAAAGCAGGGTTTCTTACTTTCCATTTGCATAAGCATAAGCTCCTGGCCAGAGGTTTGAGCGTAGCACAGCAATGGAAAACTGAGGAATGAGGTGAGAAGACATCATAGAGCTCCAAGGTGGGATGTCATTAATCTCTGCAGAAAATACATCCAAATAATCCTGTATTACATTTCAACAGTAAACTGCACTGGAAACATTGTGGAGCTGTTTGTGAAAGTGATGCAATGACTGACTTGCATCTTCAGAGAGAGGCGTCAGAAGAGGAGGTCCAACCTCAGGCTCTGGTTCATCAGGTTCCTCCTCCTGTTCCTCTTCCTCAGCCTCTTCATCAATGTCATCCACTGATTTCTTAGCCAAGTTGACCCAAATACAGCGGCCCTAACATTCAAACAGAACTGTCATTACTGGTTGTATGCAAAAGATCTATACAAATTCAAAATGTATCATTTCCCCTAAGAAAAAGTTTTAAGTTTATCAAGGTTTCACAACAATCCAGGAATATAAAGTTTCTTTCCTATTCTTCAATGTTATTTTATTGTGCATTTACTCTACTAACAAACTAAATTTACTATCTAACTAAATTTACTCTTCAAAACACTGCAACACTGTCATCAAAATTATTATCTGCCACTGATTTCCACTTGCACCAATAATACACATTTTTATTGCTATTATTATGGAAATTATAATAATGCATATCAGGAACAATGCAAAAACACAGCGTAACGAAAAGTTGCCATACATTTTAAAAGGTAAACCTCAAATTCCATTTCAGTGGACATTTCAGATGGCTACTTTAAAGCAGTCTTATTCATTACCTGTGTAAGTATATGCTGTACATGATGGACCCATACATTCAGAGACTCAGCCATCTCATTCACACTGATGCCCTCAAATTCAGAATTTTCCTCAATGCTCTCGCGCAATCCCTCATCTTCACCTTCATCTTCTTCAAACTGGTAGAATCCCAGAGGACTGACATGAGTGGCAGCTGAAATGCGTGCGATCTGGGCACGCAGATAGTTGGCTTCGTTGCCAGGAAAGGGGGGATAGCTCACAATGGGAGCATCAAGCCTGCCTGTGAAGAACTTGCGAATCTGCCGTGCGACAGTGATCTGAGCTGGGGTGACTAACGGCAGTCTGACCCACAGCATGCCGGGCTCTTTGCACACAAAATAAGTGAATTTGTTCACACCCTTGTGATTTTCCTCCTTTGGAACTGTTGGGGGTGGCTTGTACGTTGATTTGGGGGGTGGATCACCCTGCAGATAAAGTTACCTCATTACTATAATTTACCTCAAAAAGGTCAGGAATTACCATCAAATAATTTCACTTGTCTATTTACAATGCTATGAAACAACACAAACTGACGTATAGGATTTAGTAACCAAAAATGTTGTAATTATTTCTTATCCACCCGTTGCCAAAATTACAGCTCTGCACAATCTAGGTATTTTCTCCAGAAAATTTTTTAATTTCAGTTTTGTAAAGAAATGTATACGTAAACATAATTCATATTTCTTTAGAATATGACAAAGGTAAATTTTGCTAATTCAGCCCAAACCATTGCCTGGTGGCATATGTGCATTAAAATAAGTTCTTTAAATTCATTTATGTTAGACTTACAGATTCTACAACATTAGTTTCATCCTGGGCCTCATGTGCCTCTTCCTCTCTCTCCTCAGCCTCATGTGCCTCGTCTGTCCCCTCTTCCTCCTCCTCCCCCTCTCTGAATTCTACCTCAGCTACAAGGTAGTTGCTCTGTATGCCCAGGATCTTGCCCCAGAATCGACAGCGCTGGACACGATGTGTGTCCACCAGCTGTTTCAAGGCCAGAAAGATTCTTTGCGTCTCCTCTCTTCCCAGTCCCACACCAGCTTGCTCAAAGAAGAAGGCAAGTTCTGCAATATTCGGTAGAGGTGACTCCACCTGGTAAAGATATAGAACAACGTGTAGCAGTTTTAAACTGCTGTTTTGAACCACAACATGTTGAATGAAGCATTATAACTCTTAATTACCATTTGGAGCAACTGAAAGTTGAATGTAAATGTAAACTTCTATCCATTCTTTAGAAAAGAGGCTAGAAAACCCTAGACAGGTGGCCAGTCCATCACAAGGCAAATTCAGACAAACACATCCACACTCCTAACTGTAAACTTTATTCTTAGATAAGAGACACACATTCTTGGGGATCGAATAAGCAAACTTGGGAAACACTGCTTTCGTACCAACTCTTCTTCATGGTCACCACCATCATCACCTCCTCGTGAGAAGAGAGATTTCTGCTGCTCAGCTAACAGCACAGCGTCAGGTGAGGACGGACTGTCACGCAAGATGTTCTGCTTCTCCTGAAGGATGCTGCCTTTAAGATCACGACTCATGTCTTCTATCACATCCACTGCGTTCTCTGGACGCTCATCCATAACTTTGGTCAGCAATCGCACAAGATGGTCATACCTGGACGAAAAGGTTCAGAGGGCCATAAACTAGGGCAATTTATTATGGCTTTATTGTCATGTTATCGCTTCAGTTTACGTTCTCTATTTAGCGTGAAAAGTATTACAACTGGAAACAAAATGACGAACAGAGAATAATATTAACGCTATTAATCATATTAAAAGACACTCACAGATTTAAGTTGCTTTCAGGGCTGGTTTTCATCAGAAAAGCTTTAAAACACGCTGCAGTCTGTTCCCTCTCGTTTGACGCCTCGCCGTTCGTCTCCATCTTAGTAAAACTTATAAAACTGCCACAAACTAATAAATCAGTCTATGAAAATATGTACATAGTCTAAGCGATGTTCTTATAGTTTACAGCAAACCTGTAATATAAGACAAACATCAACAGTTTGTCGCAGCACACTTCCGTTGGCAAGGAAGCAAATCGGTAACTAAAACAAAGGTTGCCTGGTAACCGCTTTACACTGATTGGTCAAACCTA
>JAZGTK010009704.1:1747-17026 GCA_036877625.1 Ambastaia sidthimunki | reverse complement strand
ACGAAAGAAAATTAGTATGTCTGAGTGAAACATGGGCTGAATACATATAGCCTGACAACTCTGTACACAGAATACATATTATTTGATTATTCACTCCATCCTGTGTTGTGAAAGCATTCTCTTCTGTCTCTGAAAGAAGTGATTTCTCTGGTCTTCTCAGATGTTATGGGAGACTTTCCTTCTTGCTGGAACATGTTGCACTTTTCTCCTTCCCCTCTGATGTTTAACTACATGTTTTCACTCAGAGCTGAGCTGTGAAGGGATCAGGTTTGACAGAAGTTTACAAAAATCTCAAAATGGCTGAGCCCCTTCGTGTCATTACTAGCGCTCAATAGACGTCGCTGCATATGTGTGTCTGACAACTGTCTACTGCTCTGAGAGCTGTTTATTTTATGTTGCCTGCCCTTTACTTTGGCCATTTATTATATCTCCATATTGAGTGTTTATAGTTCAGAACCATCTCCAAGGTGTATTTCCTGCACAAGATCGACAAATGTCATAAAATAAAGAGAGTTTTCTAGGAGTACCAGTTGTAGCCATCGTTTAAAAATTAAATGCCCCTGAAAGTGTGAGTTTTTAAGTTTTACGAATAAATTGACCCTAATCTGCTCGGCTGTTAACTTATTTGACCTTGACTTGTTTTAGCTGCTAATCAAAAGCTCGTTATGGTGATTTTGCCATTTCCCTCTTTAGCAATGTAGTATTTAGAAAGTTAATGGCTTCCAGTATGGAATTACTGCAGTGTTAAAGAACTTATCCAAGAGTTTTAACAACAAGGTCAACGTATGTTTTTCTTTTTATCATGCACTTTGTTGTAATATCTTAAGCACTGAAGGACTCTTAGGAGCTCATTGTGGTGGTCATAAGCAGCAGTGATAAATGGCTCTTTTAAAACCCTGCTGAAGATAGTTTTGGCCATCATTTGGCACATGCAATGTGAAAGAGAGAGAGAGAGTTCATAGCTTTTCTTTTCAACATGTCGGGATGGAGTATCAAGAGAACACACTGACAGTGTGTTACCTTACCTCACCTTTTGGGTTCCGCACATCACAACTCGCTACTCAGGGTCTTACCTGTCGCTATGCTAATGCATACCGCGAGACTTGTGTTTGACTATTCACAGCTCTCTTTGTGAGTGTCTGTGTGTGTGAGAACGAGTGTTTGTGTGGTAGAGAGAGAGGGAGAGAAAGTGGGCTGTCATTGATGTCTTTGAATAGATCTACTTTAATCTTTGCTGGACTGAACCATTCTCCATGGTTTCAGGGCATGATCCAATCTCCCTCTAGCAAGGTCTTCATAGGCCAAAGGAAGCAATGAGCCAATAATGCAACCTTCCAATTGATACATTAATGTGGTTTACACTTGGAATATTCAAGATGTAACAGAACTTCAGCTGAAATTCTTTGCAGTATGTGTGGAGAGGTTTGAGACTTTCACTCAGTTTTTAAGTGGGTGGTTTTCGATCATACACTCTATTTTCCACATCCCTCTAAATGACAGTTTCCCATCAACAAATTGTGTGTCTATTGTTAACTTCATCCCTCTCAACAAATCCTGCAGAGACCAGTATTGTCTTTCATGACACTGCAGTGGGCCGAGAGATTTTTCTTCAACACAATGTAGATTTATCCCAAATAAACAGCGAGCCTAGAGCAGATTCAATGGACCTCAGCCACTGAAAATGTATTGTTTAAATGCTCACGTCGGGTTGGCATGTGGGTATTGTATGTTTTAGCAGAAAGAGTTACATAAAGTTGTTGATCTTTTTCAGAGCAATGAAAACGTGAGATGACAAACACAAATTAGACCCAATTCTGGAAGCATCTGTCACTTGTGCTTTGGATCAAAGTTCTCACGTCTAGAAGAATCTGACATTTGTTGATCAAAATCCAGCATGCCAGTGACGTTTATGAAGTATGTCCTCTCCTGTCTCTTAAAGGTGACATACAGTATGTCATTTGTGGATGTCCCTCTCGGTTACTATGTAATGGTTGCTATGCCTCTGCTCAACATAAGCGCAAAATAAGTTTGAAGCCCTAACTGATTTTATTTTGTAGAATGTCTTGTTTTTGAACAGTCTAGGAACATTTAAAACATTTTTAGACGTTGTATTAACGTTACTGCTTGGTTACAAGACTGTTATTTGAATTTTTTTATATTTTACAACTGGGATTGAGAGCAGTAAAAGACTAGTTAATCCAAGTTTTTTAGTTTTTGTTCTCACTGTCAGACGTTTCATGACTTTCTTTTGTGGAGATGTTCAGACATTTCTCTAAAGTCAATTTTTTTATTTTCATTATTTAGAGTCTATAGGTTTGAAATGACATGAGGATAAGAAAATGATGGCAGAAGTTTTCATGTTTTTGGTAAATTTTGCTTCCATCCACTGACTGGACTCTAATCTGTGACTGAGTTCAGTGATCTAGCACTGTTTGTCTCTGACCTGCCTCTTTTTTTTAGTAATCCGGGGGCATGTTTGTACCTCAGAGAAAGGCTATGCATACCGGAGGCAGCAGACCACTGAACTGGGACCAGTTTGCTGAGGATCTTGGCTTTTTGTTGTTTGCTCTGTGATGTAAAAATAGCCTCTGCACCCCTTTGTGCCAGCACTGTGATCCTAATGAGATGCTGTCCGTATTTTGGCTTTAAAATGTTTTATTCATTATCCTTTAGCACAGGGAGAAATTTTCATTCTATTCCTGATCACGCATAAGTGTATAAACATCCTCAAATCATATTTGCTGCATCTGTCGTCTACCTCTGGGTGCAAATGTTGCTGGGGGTCGTGATTGTTTAATAAAGACACGGTTGCTAAATAATACAGCTTTGAAATGGATCACAGCTCAGTTCTGCTGGGAAAATAGACCCGTGGCTCCTTGTATTTTTATAATGTTTTGCTTGAAATCAGAATCACGTCGGGCGACATTACGCTCATAGTTACAACACAAAACATGCGCCTTGCTTATGAAAATAAGCCACTGACAATCATTGTCCTCATCGTTAAGTGATGGAGAATTATGTCTTATCCAATGGCACGTTTGGGAAATGTTCGTAGCGCCACGCGGCTCCATTTTGATGAGTAATGATTTCCTCTCCCAATAAGAGATTTCCATTGTGAGCCTGGCTCGTATGTTTAGGAGACATGGGCTTCTGAAAACCAATCAAATGACAATCAATTCTTTATACCTGAGTTAATCGAGTCCGTCTTTAGACCTCTGAGAGGGGACGCACCATCCAATAGGTGGACATGATCCGTGACATTTTCTCAAGGAAATAAAATGGGGGATATAAAGCACTCTTTCTTTCAGTTAAAGGAAAACTATGCAATAGATTAGAAATACACTGTGCCCAAGACCAAAGCAAAACCAAAGCTTATTTTCTTAATCTGTGTTTCTGTCTTGCAGTAAAAATACCCAAACATCCTTTACACAAGCTGAATTTACTAAAGAAGCAAAACTGCAAAAGAAATTTAAATATGTTTTCACCAGAAACAAAGAGAATAAATCTTGAACTAAGTTTATTAAGGTTTATGCCTAAAACAAAGGCAAAACAATTTATCAGTGGGGTACAGAAAATAAACAATTTATGATATATTCTCTGAAAACAACCTTTATTGTCTTACACATTTTGCTTCTGAAATAAATGTATCTTGTGTTTGAATCTTTTTTACTGAAAAACAAAATTCTTCCTCAGAAACCAGAGAAGTTTTCCGGTAGGAAGCGATCAGTGGTTGGATATGAAAAGCAGGATTCTTTAGGCAGCTGTGTCAGTTTTTGTGCAATAATCTCGTATGATGGGGAGTTACCTGTACCCGTTTCAAATAAACATCCAGCTTTTAAGAACAAACTGTGTTTTAGTGCCCTGGCGTGCACGAATGGCTTATCGGTTAGCACCTGGGTCCCTGAGACAGGCTGCCAGAGGCTTTGCAGATACGCTGGAAAGGAAGCAGAGAGGAAAGATGTGAGGTGAAGGGGACCTGATTGCCTCCACGCCTTAGGGGCCCTTTTGGCAAGAGGTAGATGCCACCACGCTCTGACTCAACCATCAGCCCTGTCACTCTTTCTGCACCACAGCAGATGCAAACACGGTGGCCTCCACTCTCATTTCAAACTCTGCACAACATTATGTATCAAAAGAAAGAGACTTAGATACTTTTAAGTGCACTATAAAGTTAGTATTGTATTGTGGAGGCATATTTGAGAGCGTGACTGGAAATGTAGGTTGGAAAGCATAATTAAGATCAATTAAATCACATTATTTAATTCTCAAGTTTAGCATCGTCTTGGGGTCCAGGGTTGCATGTGATTTCGCTGTATGTATATTAGGTTTCCCATTGTGCCAGTGGAAAACTCGCATGATTTCTGCAGACTGGAGCCAGGAAACACCTCTGGTCCTTTGTGCTCTGAAATGTCTGTTGCTAGGCAACATTGGCTTACATGATGAAGACTCATAGTTCAGGAGAATAATGTCTCAATTACTGTTTTGATGACAGGCATTAGTATGGTATAGCAGCTATTTATTGGTTCATAGCAAGAATGTGTACTTTCATATAAAGGCTTAACATTTAACCCTTTCTTATCTGTTAGTTAGCAAGCTTTGAAGAATTTTAAAGATATTTAATCACTTTAATGTATTCATGAAGGCTTTCGTATACACTTAAATGTATGCATACATTTCTCAAACCCACATTTATATATATAAGAATGTGTATTGTTTATATCTGCCTCTGGTCAGCTTTAACCAGTTCTACCTCAGCATATTTTTCCACTATAAGAAATAAAGCTTTCTTTTATAATAATCTGTAAGAATTATTATTGGGTTTGTGGCTATTGTAGCACAAGTGTTCTGTATAGAGGCAGAAACTGATAAGATTCTGTGCTAAAATGCTGTGACTTATATAAAGAGAATATTGAGTAGATTTGAAGCTATTCTATTGGTTTCACAGTTACAATGTAACAAAACTTTGTTTTTATCAGGCTTCTTAAAAGCTTGTCATTGTTTACCCTTGTGTTGTACCTTTATGATTTTCTGTCTGTAAAAAGTTGTTTAACAGAATGTTAGTGGCTAACTGTCTTAGTCCCCATTTACTCTCATTGTTTTACCCTTCTACTAACTAAACCAGACAGTATTTAGTCAGTTAACTTTACCAAATAGCTAATGTTGGTTAATCTACTTTCCAGTAGAACAGCAAGTCAATATTGGTGTATTTTCACAGGGCTTTACAATAATCACAATAGGTTGATTTAACTACACCTGTAGAACAGGAGATAGAATGTAATGTGAACTTCTCAAAGTATTTTTTTAAACAAGCTACTGAAAGCGGTAAAATGATGCGATCAGATGAGTAGTTCTCAGCAATCCCTCTGTGAGGGTCAACTCCGCTCTGTCTGTCAGCCTACGGTTTCCTGCCACATCAAAGAATTTAATCCTGCCATTGAAATTTTTCGTTCTTAACGTTGAATCAGGTCTCACACCTCTTCTGTGAAAGCACTTTCATGTTATTTTGAACAATTAAAGCTCCCTCATCGGGTGTCAAAGCTTGGCTCACAGCCATCGCAGGGGGCAGCACGCACCAGTGAAAATGATCTCAACTGGATGGCAGTGGGGCTGTTCTGTTAATAGTTTGATAGAGTGCTCGGTGCCTGTGTGTATATGGGTGTAAGTATTCTAGCCTCTGACTGGGGGAAAATGGATGATGAATCCTGCTGGTTTTCATTTAAGAATATCATTAACACAATCAGAGCATGAAAGGAAAGCTTTCTCTGTGTTAGACTGTGTAAAACTGATGTATAGAGTTATATACATCACAGTCCTGGGGAATGCATTCTAATGGAGAAGGACAATAAGATATTTAGCTAAACATTTTAGCTAAATATCACTTTACACTTTAGCTCTTTAGTTTTGTTTTTATCATATCCTTTTTTTCTTAAAGTGTAAAGTTCAAAGAAATAATCTGTGGGCTCTAAACTGACCACTGACCACCTTTTGAGGACCCCTGATCATAGACCACTTATTTATTATTTTACTTTTTTCCATTGATTAATATTAGATCTTTATAATGCAATTAAATTCAGTTTATTTATATAGCATTACGCAGCTTTACATATAACGAAAAGAAAACAGGAAAATTACGAAACGTATTGAATACAGAATAAATGCTATTGTTGCAGATTTTATTGTTCATTATAACATGCATGTTAGTAAATCTTATTAGGAATACTAGGATTGTAATTGGTTTATGAATATAGTGTTGACTGAACATTTGAACCTTTTGAATAAATGGACATGCTTCAGAAATACCTGCACGCAAAGGTTCAAACCTGTCTCACTTCATTGTATCTATGTCCATAACATCACGATATGTCTTCATTAGGGCAGTTATTTATTTTGCGGTAAATAAGGGCTTGGAAATATTTGATTTAGGAAGCGATGAGTGCATTGCACTGTTGTACAGATTAGTGTTACATCAGTACAGGACAGAAGACAGCATCGAGCTGACTGGGTTTATTAGTAATTGGACTTCAGTGTCTCATTCATCTTGCTTGGACTAACTGGACTCAGCTCTCTGAAGAGACAGAGGCAGATGGAGAAAAGACAGAGACGCATCGAAATACTGCAGGGTATGAACAGGCCCCTAATTGAGCGAATGAACGAGCTAATGCTCCACGGCAGAAAATCGTTGCCTCTTGGCACGGCGCGCTTCGTGTACGGCCTCTGTAAGTGTAAAGTGTTTGGCACATTCCAATTATTTCTGAATGCCTTCTTAACTTCCTGTCAGGCTTCTTTGATTGTTAGTTTTACTTGGCGATGAGTAAATTAATGTATTTACGGTTGATTTTACTCCAGTTACGATGCTTTAGAAAGATTTTAAAACTGATCTTATATTCCTCACTTTTTTGTTTTTTAACTGTGTCAGGAAATTGACAGCCCCTGCCGCCTGGTTTCTTTTAACCACCGTTAAATGTCGAGAGCTGCTTAACGTGTTTTTTAAAATATCTATTTCTTTGTCTCATGAAAACAATAACAGCAATACTGGGTTCAGAACCAGCTCAACTGAATTTTTATTTTTTGGCGTACTGTTTCTTTAATTATCAATGTAACTGAAAAGTAACTGTCTTTTAGCTTTTGACTGTTTCACCTCTTGCGTGGTGAATGTTTGTTCACGTGTTTTGCTCAGAACAACATGTTGTGTTTGTGTCCCACAGCGCGTTTCAGATTTCAAACATCGGAAGTTCACTTCATTTTTTGGAGGAACTTGGAGATTTGCACAACACGCAGGCCTGCTACAAACTTTTCAAGCTTTAAGGATCTCCCAGGCGTGAAACAGAGTCTCTCTTTTAGCACTTTCTGCAGACACCCTCTCCTCAGTTTTGTCACAGCTCCATCACAGTTCTGTCCTCAGTGTTCCACAGAGACCTCCGTTCTGATCTTACTGCTGCTCACAGGAAGCTGACTCAAAAAGAGATGCTGAGGAAATCTTCATGTTTTTATAGCCATCTGGCCTTTAAAGGGCTTCTGAGGGTTTTATGTTTATCTAAAACTCACAATCTGTTTAAGATTGAGAGGTGAGCCTGGCAAATACATTTGGACTGTGGCCCCGAAGCATCCGTACATAACAGAACACGCAAAATGTTTATGTCTCAATTTTTCACTAGATTAACCGCTTAACGAATGAAACTTATGTAGCATTAACTGTCTATGAGCAGAGCGAATTTAAATGAATTATGATGGCCGCGGTGTGTTGCACATAAATGCTGAGATGCTAATGGTGAAAGGTTCAGATTTACAAAGATTAGAAAACTACATCTGCTTGCTAAACGTTTATTCAACATTCATTTCTTCCATCTATTGTTTTTTGTTTTAGAATGCTGCGCTGTTCAACCCTACTGATGCAGAAACGAAACGTTTTATTTCCATGTTGGTTTTATCAGCGAGATCATGCAGGACTAATTGTTAACAGTGAGGAAAACAAGAGGCTGTGTGCACTAGATGGTTCTGAAATACGGTCTAAAGTTTTTCAGTATTAATTTACTTTTGTTTACCGCTGGTTTCTTTAGTATTCTTGTTTCAAAGAGTCTTGTGGATTGACAACAAGTATTTTATTTGAGTTAATTTTCCAAGGTAACAATTTTTTAAAGAATAGTTTAGACACAATTGAAAACAATTCTAAAAAAATTCTAAAAAAACAATGTGTGTGTTTTTTTTTTTGTTGCTCCAGACACAATTGGAAACGTTAGCAGAATGTTCAAGGTACAGTTTCACCATGTAGATGTGAGTGGTGGCTTTTAAACATGAAAAAGTGCAAAATCACAAGAAAAGAAAATCATACAAGTTTTAGATACATTTTTTTTTTGGGTATACTGTCCCTTTGAGAGAGAGTATTGTGTGATCCTGTTGTGGCAATCCAGGGGGCTGCTGCTAACTTTACAGTTAAACTTTAAACTACACTGGATGAAGGAATATTTTGTTCCCTGTAGACTTTTCCCAAACCCATAAAATAACATTTCTTCCTCATTTTTCCACAGCTTTAGTCTTTCACTTCACAGAAGATTGACAGATGGCCTTGTTTGAGTAATGAGGATGTGTCAGATATGAGTTTCATATCTCAGAAATATTGACTGAAGTCGGCTCCATCTTGTGTTAGATCTGCCGGTGTGGATCTGGAGATTCAGTTATTAGACCTCAGTAGATTTTGCTAGTTAAATTACTATTTATTTGTATTTAATTGTGTTACATTATTATTAAGATTATTCCAATATAAGGAGTTAAAAAATTGGTTGTCCCAAACTGACTGACTTTCTACTGTGTTTTATGGCTATTTTGTGATTTATGAACACTGGAGCATTTTTATTGAGCATTCTGGAAAAAGAAAGCTATACAGGTAGATAATATCAGGATTTTTCAATTTTTAACGAACTGTTCCTTTAAGATGAATAAGGGGTAGAAAGCAAATTAGCTTTTTGCTAAAGAGTGTACTGATAAATTCTTAGCATACAGTAGTTGTTACTGTGAGGGGGGCTAGACTTTCTAGCGCAGTGGCATCAGAAAAATTAATCCAGAGAGGAGCTCGACTCATAACCATGTCTGGAGTGTGAAACCTCAAAATTTGATATCTAGAGTCTGAGATGAAACATGGCCAGTGCCAGGGGTCCTGAATTAAACAGAAGCCAGATGAAATACTGCTATTACCCAGGCATGGCACTGGCCCATATGGACTCCTGGGAGCCTGGAGAGGGGGCCACTACACAAAGTGCCTGTATGCACATACAGAGTTAGAGGGATTAGATGGATTGTATAGAACTGAACAGATGGTATAGAATTGTAAAGTAAATTTATTGTGTTGTGTTGGTCTACTCATAAGATGGAAACTCAGTGCAGAGATGCTGCTAACATAGAAAATGCATTTACTGGTTTGTTATCATTGCATGTCCTTGCAGCAGATTTTCCCTGCAGTCTTAAGTCCTTCATACACCCCCTCATATATTCATTACTTAGCATAAGATAAGTTTTAGTCTATAACCCAAGACCAGAGCCTGACAAATTTCACTGTGTTCCTTATTCAGCCCACCTGTGTCACTCTATCAGGCGTGTTTGCTATCAGAACCTGGCATTAGTCTGCAGAATCGGCCTGGAAAAGCTGCGAAATCACACACACAAACGCACAGACGCCATATTTTTTACACCTTGTTATTTTTTCATCCTGTCAAAAGAGTGAAAACAAGGCTTTTTGGAGCAGGAAGGGTCCCGCGTGAGGGAATTAGACTCCACGTGAACACAGCATAAAGACTTGATGTGGTTTTGATCCCACTATTGCCTGTGAGAAAAATCCAACTACACTCCTTCACTGATGGATGAGCAAAGAGGAGGTCCACGTGATCAAACACGCCCGTCTGCTCACGGCGCGTGGAGTAAAGTTAGCAACACAAGATGCATCTGTATCTGTGCCACGGCCCGCCGAGCACGTTTCAAAAGAAAGGCAGTTCACACAGAATTTCTAAGTTCTCTTCTCACTCCAGATTCTGCCCATTGTGATCTGAATTCAGAGCTTTGTTCTTCCAAATTAAAGCCACACGAAAGAATTCGTAAGCGCAAAATCGCACATTCCAGCGTTCTCGTTTATTGTTTGTGGGGTTTGTCTGGATATTACCCTCCACAGGATTCTGTTTAATCATTCATTGCTGCTTGTTGGCAAAGAAAATATTAGCAGTGTTTTTGACTTACTGTGTTCGTTAAAATTCATTTAGGTCCACAGATAGCTTGAAGCAAAGGACTGACACTTTTTTCCATCTGTAAGTTTGTTTGGGTGACTGTAGATGTTTTAAAAACAACTGGCATACAAGCAGACAACCTTCGAAAACGCTTTTGACAGCCTGCTGGGGAATGTGTCGTGTTGAAATGTAATTCTTACTGCTTTTCTGGGTGTTTTTTGAGAAATGCAGCTGGCAGTTTTAGTGACCAGTGTATTATTTTGTATTTATGTAACCAAAATATTTTTTTATTTTCAAAAAAATCTAGCAAAGGGTTGGCGGTCAAACACCCAGTCTGGTCAATCAATGTAAATATATGACAGCACAATGTTGCCATCGTTTAGTTAGAACCAAAAAATACCTCCTGTCAAATTTATGATGCTATAAGCTTTAACAGTGCTAATTAATATTACATTCAATAGAGTGACAGAAAAACACACAGTATTTGAGATTGAAACAATAACAACTGAAGTGCATTGGATTTGGTTTACACTTGTAGGATTTGATTCACTTTCAATCTATATTGTGCGTGTTAAATTTTTAACATTGTTTAGTTCAGCATACTTCATGACTTTGTGAGTTCCGGCAGCTCTGATCAGAGCTTCTGTCTCAGTGCGTGTAGATCAATGATGCCTGGGAGAAGTTAGCAGCCTGTAATTAGTTATCTGCCTTTCTGCAGGAAGGAGACACATTCTGACTGTTTACATTATTCATGCAGAATATATTACAGTCTCAGCCCCTTTATGCAACTAAGACATCCATTTTGGTCAAGAACTGCGCAAAACTGTTATGCTAGTGTTGAGGTTTTATCCCAGAAAATCGTTTGGGCGAACATGCCACAGAACTGGAGATGTGTTATTAGATGCATTATTGAGCCAAAGTTTATGACTCCTTATATTTCTGCACACAGCTGTAAGGCCGGTGGCAGATTATTCCTCCAAGTGATCCTGGGGGAAATAGGATGACATCGGAGGTCTTTATATTCTTGTAAATCTCCGAAGTTTTTTGTCTTTTCTCTTGACGTCTAATGTGTTGCATAATTTCTCTATTCAGTTATGATGTCATAATACAATATAGCCCACGGTTTTTACTGTTGACCACTGAGATGATCGATGTCTCCTGGCAGGCAGCCTCTTCTTTAGAAGTTTCCTGTTTAATGGCACATCCACTCATTTAGATTTGGGGATTTTAATTGTGTCCCTGTGGGCCTTCCGTTGGCAGTAATTGTGAAAAATGAGCCGGTTTCTGTCTGATGCCACTTTTGTTCAGACGGCACCCTGTATAGACATTAGCATTCTTGTATTTAATTTAGATGTAAATGTGCGAGCTCGACCCCTGGATGGGCACTTGGCATCTTGGGGGCCGGACACATTTACTCACCCGCGATCAATTACTAGCGGTGAGCAAAAAGGATGAAGGGTCATTTGTTTCCCACGAGTAAATCAAGAAAAATAATGACAAACATAATGACAAAAGCACCACCGGCCCTCTAACACATTAAGCTGGACTGACCCTGTTTTACGTCAGAGAGAATGATTTTAGCCTTTAAAATGATATTTGTTGTAGCTGTATTAACTGAATTATGGGCCCCACTATGATCCTTTATAATAACACAATAATTTATTACCATTTCACCACCTTTTATTTTCCAAAACAGATTAGAACAGTGTGAAAATATGAGAGAATTTACACGGCAGAGTTACGTCCATAAATTATCAGTAGTTCTGCTTTGAACTCAGAATAGCTCGTCTTAGCAACTTAAGGTATTCCTAAAAATATGTCTGCTGATGGATGTGGTATCTAGGTTGTAATAATGCCATTCGTTTATATGCCAAAGAGAACTTTTGCCATGTCTCTGAAACTGCATGTGTGGTGTTTCTCTCTGTGCTTTTCCTTAACCTCTGCTCCCCACATGGTTCGAGAGGGCCAGCATGTTGGTTATCCTGCTGAACTGCGTTACTTTGGGAATGTTCCACCCTTGTGAGGACAGCCACTGTGACTCAGAGCGATGCAAGATCCTGGAGGTAAGCTTCATTCCACGCATTCATCACCTCTCCTAACCCCACGTCCTTTAAACGGATCAACCAAACAAACAGATGGGAGATAAATGGGAACGTTGTTGATCCCAGAGTTGATTTTTAACAAATTAAAGTGTTAAACAAGTCCACAGTGAAGGGAATCATTTCGAGGGGGTTGGTTTTCTTAGAACTCTCATCTTCGTGGAACCCTGGGTTTCTCTAGATATCCTCAAGCATGTTGTGTTGACTGATTTCCAAAAGACACAGGAATGCCCAGAACCACATGTGGTGATGGGCAACAACGAGATCCTCGCCTGTAATTCAAAGCAGATAATCTTAGGAAAAAAGCTGCTCTGTTTTATCATTGACTTGAGAACGTAGCTCAGGGAGTTTGATTTCAATCTTCTAAATTCCTTTTGCTTTGTTTAACAGATGAGTTGCCTTAAGGATATCAGAGAGCTGTCTTCCCTTTTGGATACTCTGATGGTTTCTCTTATACAAACACACACACACAAGCTGGTATTCCTATGACTTTCCATTGACTTTTATTGATTTGCTACTGATATAATGATATTTTCTATCAGCTATCCCTAAACCTGACCCTTCACAGAAACCTGTCAGCATTAGAACATTGTCGGTAAGACATTGTTTACCACTGTATGTTTATCAGGTCGTTGTGTTAGGGGACAGGATGTTCTCGCAGTCTAACAAAGTTTAGCTTTTCCTACAATGTGAGGACAATTTTGTCCTCATTATATTGTTGAGTTCAAAGGCACACACACTTCCATTCTCTGCTAGCAGCTAATTGTAGCCCACACCCTTGCCCTAAACACACTTTTAGCTTTTTAGGGAAATAAAAAAATCAAAAACACAAACTTTATTATTGTTAAACTTTGTTATAATGATTTGTTTTTATTGGAAATTTTTGTCAGAATTGTTCCCAAGTTTAGTTAAGTAGACACAGTTGTATCTCTCTGTTTCTCTCTCATATGCTACAGGGTGTCATATAAAAATATATAAGCAGATGAGTATAAAATAGCCCAGCCATAGAGAGGATTAAACAGCATTAGATGAAGTGCTTACACTCTATTTTAAAGCCAGTCATCCAGTCAAGCATTGTAATCAAGCGATTTAGAATATAATGTGACTGATTGTGGCACGAGATAAACCGCCTCTTATTTCTGAGTTATTAATCTAATGGCTGCTGTAATGAATGAGACTAATCTGTGCTCTTTACATACTGACAATGGGTCATGCTCACCGCACAGGGAGCCAGTGAGAAGTTATAATAACCCTCCTTTCAAAGGCAAACTGTCACATCCAGCATACATCAAACGTGAGATGGTTTGCTTCCAGGCTCAATTAGAAAATCAATATTGATGCAGTCTTGACCAGATGATTAGGGAAATCAGAGACTAGTTGACATAACTTCTCAAAAGGCTCTTTTTTTATATAGTGACCTACAGTGTAGTGTGATTATAGCATGATATGAGATGGCATATCATAATTTAGTTCAGTGCAGCATGAAAACCTCAGTCCTATTTAGAATAAACTGAAACTAGCTATGGTGTAACAGTGTAGAGTACAGTATAGATGTATTCTAGATATATTGCAGTATACAGTGGCATTGAGTATTGTAATCTTTCATATTACGGTGTCACATATAATATCAGGTATATTTTTGGAGGAATATTTCCTGGTGGTGTTTTTAGAGATTTAGGCACGGCATTATAGTGTTAAAGCTGAAATAAGATTTAGAAATCTTTCTTGCTGTGAGTTTCCTGGAACTCATAATTTTTTACTTTTCACCTTCCCTGGGTGAGATTGCTTTCTTTCCACTGATAATGCCAAGTTTTCATTGCAATTTAATGGAAATAATCATTTTTTTCTGTAAACGTGTGCAATTAATAACTGACAGTAAATGAAACCCCATATCCAGCCCGTGCCCCTCCCCGCTTTATACCAGGAATAAACAGCTTGTGCCGTTTTGTCCCTGCACCGGGAAATTTTTACCACGATTATCTTCTCCAACTGCTCCATCAAATCGCTGTCCCTTCCTCCATATGGAAATTGGTGGGATTTGCCCAAAAATAAGATTGCGAACCTGGTCATCGGGACATTTACAAAGACACACAATCCACTTCCTCCGCTGTCAGGGAGACACGCCGGGGCCCCGGAGCTGACGTGACTCGGGTCGGCCCTCAGCGTCAGATGTGAAAGAATGCCTTTGCTGGAATAATGGAATTCAGGGTAATACAATAAAGGCAGAGAGAATGCTTGGCATCTCTCTTTTTCTCTCCGTGCCCCTTCCCTACAGCCCACACAACACAATATAATTTCTTCATTGCTTTCTTCTTCTGCAACCACTGTTGTTCTCAGAGACATTAGCAGTCTAAACAATGCTGGGCTAATGCTGCTTTGATATTATATGATTAATTAATATAAGAGGAAATAAATTAAATCAGGAAACGTTTTTGTTTGTGTTCATATTCCTATATGCTACTTTTTGCAATATATTTTGTAATTTTTTTTTAATCATTCTGTTAATTGTGAGGTATGCAATATTCCACCTAATTGAATTGCAATAATAACATATAAATGTAATATTTTCAATAACTAGTTTTAAATTCTTCGCCCTAAACTCACTTTACTGGTTGAGGCGATGTTATGTCTGGTTCAGTCGCACCACCCAGATAAACAAACAGATTGCGGTTCTGTTTGGTGGTGGTGGAAAGACACACTTCACCTTATGCATCAAATTGGAGATTTAGCATGCATGTGTTTGTGATATTTTATACCAGTTGTAATTTTGAGAGAAGTGGCTTCTGGTTTAGCAGGAGGGTCAGTGAATTGGCTGTGTGCTTCACACAGGCAGAGATTCAGAACATATGGAGTCATGCATGAAGTTCTGTCATCTGTTCTGTCAGCAGAGCTCACTGTCTCCATCAGAGCAACACATCCTGCATACAACATTACATGTTAATCTTTCTTTCTTTCTTTCTTTCTTTCTTTCT